>ML101106.1:576-10694 GCA_003697995.1 Taxidea taxus jeffersonii
ACACACACACACACACACACACACACACACACACACACACACACACACAGAAAACCTCAAAGGAATTAAGGACCTAAATGTGAGACCTGACTCTGTCAGAATCCCTAGAAGGGAGCTGTGACAGTAATTTCAGTAATTTCTCTGAAAGCAGCTGTACCAACATTTTCTTACATATGCATCCCGAGGCAAGAAAAACAAAAGCACCCGTAACAAGAACAACAACAACAAATCTATTAGGACTATTCTAAAATAAAGAGCTTTTTCACAGCAAAGGAAATCAACAGAATGATACAGCAACCTACCGAATAGGAGAAGATATTTGCAAAAGATATATCCAATAAAGGGTGAGTATCCCAAAAGATATAAAGAACTTATACAATTCAAAACAACAACAAAAAAATCTAATTTAAAAATGCGCAGAAGGCCTGAGTGGATATTTATCTAAAGGCGACATACAAATAACAAACCGACGCATCAAAGGAATTTCAAATTCACTCATCACCAGGGAAATATAAATTAAAACCACAGTGAGATACCACTTCCCTCATATCACAAGAGCTAAGATCAAATACACAAGAAACAACAACTGTTAATGAAGGCATATAGAAAAAAGCTATTCTCATGCACTGTTCCCATGAATGAAAATTGGTGCACCCACCTGGCCAATAGTTTGAAGGCTCCCCCTCCAAATTAAAACCAGAGTTATTATATTATCCTGTATTTACATTATTGGGTATTTATCTAGAGAAAACAACAACACTCTTTTGAAGAAAAAAATGCATTCCTTCTTATTTTGCAGCATTATTTATAATAGCAAAAGTATGAAAACAGCTCAAATGTTTTACTGATGTACATAGGCTGAGGGTATGGATCAGCTGATGAATGGATATATATACAAAGGAATATTACTCAGCTATAAAAGAGAATGAAATCTTGCCATTTCCAACAAAATGGGTGGGTAGGAGAGTGTAATTGGAAGTGACATAAGTCAGACTAAGAAAGACAAATATTGTATGATTTCAGTAACATGTAGAACATAAGCAACAAAATGAAGGGATTAAGAAAAAGAGACAAGTACAAAACAGACTCCTAATTCTACATTGCAAACTGATGGCTACCAAAAGGGAGCTGGGTGGGGGAGAAAGGGTTCAGTAGATGATGGGGATGAAGGAATGCCCTTGCGATGAGCACTGAGAAATGGACAGAATCACTGAATCACTATATTGTACACCTGAAACTAACAAAAACACTGTATGGTAACTATACTGAAATTTAAAGACTACAATTGACCCTTGAACAACATTTGTTTGAACCGTGAGAATACAATTATATGTGAACTTGTTACAGTAGAGTTGTATAAATTTTATATTTCTTATATTTTCTACAGTATTGTCTTTAATTTACTTTGGGAGAATGCAGTATATAATGCATAAAACATTCAAAATATGTATTAATTGAGTTTTTATATTATCTATGCCTTTGGTCAACAGTAGACTATAAGTAGTCGCATTTGGGGATTCTCAAAGTTATACATGGATTTTTCACTAAGCAGGTCTCTACAGTCCTAAAACTCATGTTAGTCAAGGGCCAACTCTAAGTATAATATTGTCTGCTTGGTTTCCAATGTATACAGGAAGATACATAAAGTTGATAGCAAAACTCTCAGTAGTAATAAATGGCTATGATTGAACAATGTTATATTTTATGGTGAAGTGGCTCATAATCCAATCTAATTTGAAAAGGAAAGGTTAAGGGTGCATACACTGTAATCTAGAGAGCAATTCTTGAAAGAGAAAGTCATGGGAGGAATGGGAGAAGGGCAGCCAGTTGGAGTAGGGTGACATATAGACACGCAGGAGGAGAGACACTATATAGATAAGTTAAAACAGAATATTACAATATTTTCTTAGCAATTTGGGGCCCATATTATATACGAATTCCATACAAAATTTTAGGATTACTTGCTTCAGCTCTTTAAAAATGCCAGTGGAATTTTAATCAGAATGGTATTGGAAGTATAGATTGCTCTCAGCATAGACATTTTAACAATGTGTACTCCTCCAATCCAGAAGCATGGATCAGCATTCTTTTTTTTTTTTTTTTTTTGTATCTTCTTCAATTTCTTTAATGGGTGCTCTGCATTTCCTTGAGGACAGATCCTTTACCTCTTTGGTTAGGTTTATTCCCAGGAATCTTATCATTGTTGGTGCTCTGGTAAATGGAATCAATTCTCTTATTTCCCTCTCTGTATTTTCCTTGTTTGTGTATAAGAAAGTAACAGATTTCTGTACATTGTTGTTGTGTCCAGCCACATTACTGAATTGCTGTTATGAATTCTAGTCATTTGGTGGGTTGAATTCTTTTGAGTTTTCCATTTAAAATATCATGTCAGCTGTGAATAGAGAGAGTTTGACTTCTTCCCTGCCAACTTGAATACATTTTTGTTGTTGTTGTCTGGTTGCTGTTGCTAGGAATTCTAATACTATGTTGAACAAGAGTGGCAAGAGTGGGCGTCCTTGTGTTTCTCACCTCAAAGGGAAGGCTGTCAGTTTTTCCCCATTCAGGATGATATTCACTGCGGGTTTTTCATAGATAGATATTGTGAAGTTGAGGAATGTTCCCTCTATCTCTGTACTTTGAGCGTTTTAATAAATGGATGCTGTATTTTGTCAAATGCTTTTTCTGCACCAATTGAGAGAGCCAAGTGGATTTTCTCTCTTCTCCTATTGATTTGTTCTATCACATTGATTAATTTGTGAATGATGGACCACCCTTATATCCCGGGGATAACTTCCTCTCCGTCATGGTGGATAATATGTTTAATATACTGTTAGATCCTATAAGCTAGGATCTTGTTGAGAATCGTAGCATCCATATTTCTGTGGGTTTTTGTCTGAAATTCTCCTGTTGGATGGGCTCCTGGCCTCATTTTGGGATCATGGTTATGCTGGCCTCATAAAGAGCCTGAGAATTTTCCATCTGTTTCCATAATTTTGGGGAAAGCTTCAGGAAAATAGGTGGTATTTCTTATTTGAATGTTTGGTAGAATTCCCCTGGGATTCCATCAGGACCTGGGCTCTTTTGGGGAGACTTTTGTTCATTGCTTCAATATCATTAGTAGATATTGGTCTATTCAGGTTGTCAATTTCTTCCTGATTCAGTCTTGGAAGGTCATAAGTTTCCAGGAATGCATCCATTTCTTCTAAGTTGCTTAACTTACAACCATATAGCTTTTGATTATAATTTCTTATGATTTTCTTCTATTTCTTTGACGTTAGTCATGATCTCTCTCCTTTCATTAATAATTTTATTAATTTGAATTCTCTCCCTTTTCTTTTGGATAAGTCTAGCCAGTGGATCTTCAATCTTATTAATTCTGTCAAAGAACCAGTGTCTAGTTTAGTCGATTTTTTTTGAGGGGGGGGTCATAGGATAGTTCATTTTTTTTCCCTTAAAGTTTATTGTATTTGTTTAAGAAAGGCCAAATGAGTGGGGAGGGGGAAGAGGGAGAAACACACTCATGGCTGAGCAGGGAGTCCATGGCAGGGCTCTATCTGGCATCATGACCTGAGCCAAAGGCAGGTTTTTCATTTGTTTTGCTTTGTTTTGCTTAATTTTTAATTTTTTTAAATTTCTTTTCAGTGTACCAGAATTCATTGTTTATGCACCACACCCTGTGCTCCATGCAAAACATGACCTACATTTTACAAACCACCAGGCTCACCCAACTTCCCAACCCCTGCCTCTTCCAAACACTTAGATTATTTTTTGGAGTCCATAGTCTCTTGTGGTTCATCACCCCCTCCAATTTCCCTCAACTCCCTTCTCTTCTCCAGTTCCCCATGTCCTCCGTGTTTCTTATGCTCCACACATAAGTGAAGCCATATGATAATTGACTCTCTCTGCTTGACTTATTTCACTCAGCATAATCTCTTCCATTCTCATCCATGTCCATACAAAAGTTGGGTATTCATCCTTTCTGATGGAGGCATAATTCTCCCTAGTGTATATGGACTTCAGGGATATTGTTCTGCAATTCTCTTTTTTGGTGGGGTCTTTGCCTGGTTTGGGAATCATGGTAATGCTGGCTTCATAAAAAGAAATTATAAAAAGAGACTGGCTGCCTTCTGCTTCAATTTTTTTGAAACAGCATCAGGAGAATAGGCAATATTTCCTCTTTGAATGTTTGGTAGAACTCCCCAGGGAATCCATCTGGTCCTGGGCTATTGTTTTTTGGGAGGTTTTTGATCACTGCTTCAATCTCATTACTAGATATTGGTCTATTCAGGTTGTCAGTTTCTTCCTGTTTCAATTGTGGAAGTTTATACTTTTCCAGGAATGCATCTATTTCATCTAGGTTGCTTCAGTTATTGGCATAATAATTTTGATAATAGTTTCCGTTGATAATTTCTATTCCCTTGGTGTTAGTTGTGATCTCCCTTTTCATTCATAATTTCATTAATTTTGGCCTTCTCCCTTTTCTTCTAGATTAGTTTGGCCAGTGGTTTATCGATCTTATTGTTTCCAAAAAAACAGCTTCTAGTTTCATTGATGCGTTCTACTGTATCTTAGGTTCTATGTCATTGAACTCTGCTCTAATCTTGATTATTTCCCATCTTGTGTGTGGAGATGTTTTAATTTGTCACTGATTCTGCAGTTCTTTAAGGTGTAGAAACAACTGGTGTGTTCTGGATTTTTCCATGTTTTGAGGCATGCTGGATGGCTATGTATTTCCCCTTAGGACCACTTTTGCTGTATCCCATAAGTTTGGATGGGAGTGTCTTAATTATCATTGATTTCCATGGATTGTTTAAGTTCTTCTTTGATTTCCGGGTTGATCCAAGCATTCTTAAGCAAGGTAGTCTTTAGCTTCCAGGTGGTTGGTTTCCTTCCAAACTTTGCATTGTGGTTGAGCTCCAGTTTCAAAGCATTGTGATCTGAGAATATTCAGGGAATAATCTCAATCTTTTGGAATTGGTTGAGCCCTGATTTGTGACCCAGTATGGTGTCTCTTCTAGAGAAGGTTCCATGTGCACTTGAGAAGAATGAGTATTCTGTTGTTTTAGGGTGGAATATTCTGTGTATATCTATGAGGTCCTTCTGGTCCAATGTGTCATTCAATGCTCTTGATTCTTTATTGATTTTATGCTTGGATGATCTGTCTATTTCTGAGAGTGGCATGATAAGATCTCCTACTATTAATGTATTTATATCAATATGACTCTTTATCTTGATTAACAGTTTTATCATGTAATTGGATGCTCCCATTTTGAGGGCACAGATATTTACAATTGCTAGATCCTCTTGGTGGATAGTCCCTTTAAGAATGATGTTATGTACTTCTGTATCTCTGACTACAGTCTTTAGCTTAACATCTAATTCATCTGATATGAGAATCGCTACCCCGGCCTTCTTTTGAGGACAAATCATCATGAAAGATGATCCTCCAGCCCTTCACTTTCGGTCTGGATGTACCTTAGGTTCAAAAGGGGTGTCTTGTAGACAACATAAGGATGGGTCCTGTAATTTTATCCAATCTGAAACCCTGTGTTATTTTATGGTCACATTTAGGTCATTGCCATTGAGAGTGTTTTTTGAAAGATAAGTTTTCATTGACATCATATTACCTGTGAACCTTTGTTTCTGTAGATTGTCTCCATATATTTCTGTTCAGTAATATTCTTAGCGTTATTCCTCTTTTAGAGAACCCCACACTGAATATTTCCTGCAGTGTCAGCTTGGTAGTCACATACTGTTTTAAACCTTTCTGGTCTTGGAAGCTCTTTATCTCTCCATCCATTTTGAATGTCAGTCTTGCTGGACAAAATATTCCTGGATGCATGTTCTTCCCATTTAGTTCCCTGGATATGTCTTTCCAGCCCTTTTTGGCTTGCCAAGATTCTGTGGACAGGCCTGACATTGTTCTGGTGGGCTTTCCTCTGCACAAAAGGCATCTCTTTGTCCTAGCTGCTTTCAAGCGGTCCTGTCTACAATCACGATTCATCATTCTTACTATCAGATGTTTGAGTTCTTTTTAGATTTTTTGATCTTGGGGGAAAATCATTCTGCCTCTAGTACACAAACACTGGTTACATTTGTGAGATTTAGAAAATTTTCATGGAGAATTTATTCAACTATATCCTCTAGTCTTCTGTCTTTCTCTTCCCCCTCAGCGATTCCAATAATCTGATGTTGGAACGTTTCATGGCGTCATTTATGTTCCTAATTCTGTTTTCATGACTTCTAAGCTGTTTGTTCCAGGATTCCTCCTGATCCTTTTTCTCTATCCGTTTGTCCTCCAGATCACTAATTCTATCTTCTATCTCAGTTATGCTAGCTTTTAGAGAATTTAGATGAGATTGTAACTCATTGATAACATTGTAAACATCATCCCTGGTGGCTTTTACTTCTGCCCTAAGCAAATCCATTTTGTCATCCAACAAATAGCTAGGTCTCCAACCTAGCTATTGCCTGGATAATTGTTATCCTGAATTCCATTTCTGAAACACTGCCTATGTCCATACCCATTAGCTCTGTTGCAGAAGGCCCAGTCTCTGAATATTTCTTCTGTTGGACATTAGTCCTACTAGTCAGTTTGGTGAGAGATGGCTGAACCGATGTGTAGCTGAATGTATCCACCTTGGTGCAGGCAAGGTGCACCTTGGAAGACTTCTGAGCAATCAAGGGTCCCCACCAAAAAGGAATGAAAATGAAAAAGAAAGAGAGAGAGAGACAGAGAGAGAAAGAGAGAGAAAAAAAAAAGATAAAATAAAAGAGAAGGCCCAGCCCAAAAGGGCCCCAAGATAAGATTTATTTTAAAAAATAATAATAAAATAAAATAAATATTAAAAAGAAAGAAAGAAAGCAAAAAGACTGACAAAAGTAGATGACAAGAGAAAAAATAAAAAAATAATATATATATTTTTTTAAACAACCTTGTCCAAAATACCTCACGTATAAGATTTATATACTACCAGGATAAAAACGAATACACAGAAACACTGACAGAAGGAGAAGTTGGGAGAGTGGTATAAATTCTCAGTGTGGGCGAGGAAGGTTATTTTGACTCTTCCTGGATGTATCTTGATATCTTTGTTAAAGAACTCAACTTTCCTGAGATAAAGGGGGATTAATACTGGCTTACCTATAGGGATAGCATTGATTGTGGAAAGGGGATTACCTTGAAGCTTATCTCTATGTGAATATTAAACAAAATAAAAAAATTAAATTATTTAAGATACTAAAAATAGAAGAGAAAAGAAAAACAGAGGTATATATACCAAAAAGTTCAGGTTAAAATATTATTATGGAATTTGATGTACTGAAATTCTCATTGTGATGGTAAATAGGTTATAAAGTCATATATTAAATAACGAAAAGAATCAGAATACTGGAATGAATTAAAAATAATAGTTGTATCTGTGAAGTAGTGATGTTTGTCCTCTTGTTTTTGTTTGTTTGTTTGTTTGTTTGTTTTTTCCCCTGACTTTCTGGGAGAGGGGCCTGCCACATAGTTTTTCACGCAGTGTTCTCTGAATTAAGACTTCCTGTCCTCATAAAGGGGGTGGGATCTGAGGAAAAGAGTTTTCAGGCTTTTGTTCTCTAGAGGGTTTTGTTGTTGTTGTTGTTATTTTATTCATTTGCTTTCTCTCCCATTGGTGGCTTTTGACAGTTTTTGGAGGTTTAGAGGAAAGCAAACTGCAAACTCCCTCTCAGAGAGGTGCCTAGGTTTCTTCCCCCCTGGGTGTTCCAGAGCATGTAAATTTCCCCTCAGCTGCTGGCAGAGCACTTTCTCAGTCAGTCTCAGGGGTCACAGGAACTCCAGCTTGTACCCAAAACAAGGATAAATACTAGACTTGTCTCTCTGGGGAGTTCCAGACCACCAGAGAGGTCCCAAGCAGAGATAGCACACTGAGATTTTCATGCTGGCTCAGGCTGGGAATGATCATACTCTCTGGGTCCTAGAGAGTGCTGGCTGGCACCTGCATGCACCTTTCTCAGAGGAGAAAGAGTCAGACTCTGGCCTCCCCCTTGGGCTTGGAGAGTACAAAAGGCTGTGGTTCTAACAGCTGGAGATGCTCCTTCACACTCACAGGCTCTGCCACCCAGATGCTCTCAGGCAAGCCAGTGTCTCAGGGACCAAAATCAGGTTCTTTGCAGCACTCTTTCTGGCTCAGCACCAGCAGTGGCTGTCCAGGGTCCATGGGCTTAAGCCACTGTCCCTAACTGCCCTAGTCTCACAATTTCCCCCAAGATCCTTTGCTCTTTTTGAGTGCTTTCAAGGAGACTCCAAGCTAATGTTGGTCCCCAATCACAGGGCACTCTCCTATTGGTATTACTGGTATTACTTTCCAATGGGTCACTTCTGGTGGCTCCCTCTCCCTTTTCTTTATCTTCTGATATCAGTATAAAAACCTCATCAGGAACACTGATAGAGGAAAAGATGGGAGGGTGGTTATAAATTTTTATGTGGTAAAGGAATATTATTTTGGTTCTTCCTGAGTGTGTCTTGATATCTTCGTTAAAGGGCTCATCTTCCCAAGGAGAAAGGGAGATTAAAACCAGTTTCTTGGCAGGGGTAGTATTGAATAGGGGAAAGGATTACCTTGAAGCTTATCTCTACGTGTCTACTAAAAAACAAACAAACAAACAAATAAATAAATGAATGAATAAATAAATAAATAAAAACACAGGTATATGAATGAAAAAAATTCAAGCTAAAAGGTTATAATGGAGAATATTGTCTTAAAATCTAGCTGTAATAGTAGGTAGGTTAAGAAAATTAAAAGAATAAGAATCATAAGAATGAACTAAAAACGTGTATCTATGAAATATGCAGGTTTTAGGGCAATATCGGGAACTTAATATATTGTTTTCCCTTGGTGTTGGGGTTTTACAGTTTTATGGGGGCCCTTTATTTTTGTCCTCCTGTTCTTTTGGCTTGCCTTCTGCAGAAGGGGCATGCTGCACTGTTTTACATTCAGTCTTGCGTGGGTTAGTCTTCGTTCCCCCGTGAAGGGGCTAGGCTCTGTGGATACAGGTTTTTCAGGCTTTTTTTGTCTGGTGGTTTTCGTCCTTTGGTAGCTTTCTGGAGGTTTAGTGAAAAAGCTGACTGCACCAAGACCTCTGCCTCAGAGAGAAGCCTCAGTCTGCTCCCCTCTGAGTGGTCCAGAAGACACAAACTACTCCACAGCAAACTGCTGAACATTGCAACCTCCTGCAGGCCACATGCATTCCCAGGCATGGTTTCAGGTGTTGCCTGAGGCACCCATTTGTCTCTGCACCCTCATGCCATGAAAAATGTGATATTGGCCCAGAATTCCTGCTTCCAGTGGCTGCCTTTGCCAGGAATACTCTCTGGGGGCCAGGACCATTCAGGGAGCACTCAAACCGCATGGATGCCCAGGTCTCAGAAGACTGCCACCACTACCAAGGGATCCTGATGAGAGATCTCATTGGGTTATCTATGGGCACTGGCTGGGAGCTCCAGACTCTCAGCCAGTCCTAGAGACCACTGGCTAGAGCCCACACCAAACACACTCAGGGGCCTGAGGGTAGTGTGCTCAAACCCCAGTCACACAATGCATGCAGGGCCCAAAAGGCTGTGGTTCTAGAGAATGCTGGCTGGCACCCACACCTGGCTCTCTCAGGTGGGGGTCGAAGTGCACCAGACAAGCATTGGTGCAGGCTGCAGAAAACTCAGAGCTCAGGGATCACAGACTGGAGACCCTACACACTCTTTGGCATGGCTGGTCGCTGGCAGTGGGCATCCTGGGAATGTAGGCTTAGGCCCCTGCCCATGACCTCCCAATTCCACCAGTTTCCCCTTAAGTTCTTTTGCTCTTTCTGAGTGCTTTTACCAGACTTCAAGTTAATGCTGTTCCCCAATCACAGAACACTTTAATATTGAGGTATTCGTTTCCAATGGGTCACTTCTGGTGGCTCCTTCTGCCTCTGTTTATCCTCCAATATCAGTCCACACATTTCCACTCTGCTTTACCTCTCCCCTGATGTGTTCGGTGCCCACAGAGATTCAGAAGTGTATATTCTTTTGTCTCAGTCTGATTTCAGAAGTATTCAGAGTGTTCTGTTAGATATTTAGCTCATTTTAGGGGACC
>RCUC01127935.1:0-41800 GCA_003697995.1 Taxidea taxus jeffersonii
AAAAAAAAATATGAGGTAAAAAATAGTTACTGGATTAAGAGGACACCAAAAAAGCACAAGCATCAGTTACTAGTCCACGAGGAGTCCCCCAGCCTTCTGTAAAGGTAAAGGAGGGCAGTTATCTTTGTTCTGTGCACCGAAGTAATCCAAGCTTCCAAAACAGGAGGCGACACATCGTAGGTGCTCTGCGAATATTTCCTGAATATTCACAAGACTAGGAGAATTAAAAACGGACAAACTGCTACCGTAAATAAAATGACAAAGGCTACTGCCTCATCCAGTGTTTAGCATCCCCAAATACAGCCCCATTGTTCTGTCCTCTTTATGCCTCTTCCCTTATTTTTGTCGTTCTCTTTTACATACACATTTGCATCTAAGAACACACACGTACATACAGTCCCTGAAACTACAGACTTAAATGTGTTATTCAAAGCAAGTCTTATTGCGTGGCTGCTTTTAAATGAATGTCAACTCCTAATGGGTTCAGTTTCTGAGCAGCCTTCTTTCCCGCCTTCTCGGAGTTGAGGTGAGGGACTAAACAATCAGCATTCTCTCGCCAGTTCCTCAGTCTCCCCCCCTACCCCCCGCACCCGTTCTCTCCTTTCCTCGGCTTAATTCCCTTTCCCAGTCTGTCGTTTCTCTTAGGGTTGTGGCTTCGCTTTCTTCCCCTCTGCTTGATCGTCCCTTTGATCCTTTCTTTCTATCCCTTATTCCCAGAAGCTCCAGAAAATACCTCCTTTCCCCCCCTGTCACGTCACTTCCCTCCCTTCTCCCATCTCTTCGGTGAGAGCGAGGTCCCCACTAGAGGCCAGCACTTTCTCAGTTTCGTCCCTCCAACCGGAGAGCAGAACTCGGAGAGAAAGAAGGGGAAAAAAGAGGAGAAAGAGAGCGAGAGAGGGGGAAAAAAAAAAACCAACAACCCAACCCCGGGGCCTGGAGCACAGAGGCCCGGGAGCGGCGTCGTCATGGCAACGGGCGCCGGCAGGAAACGAGGGACTCGCGGGAGGGAGGAGGGGGAGGAGGGCGCCGAGGGGAGGGGAGGGACCGGGGAGGGGTCCAGCTGCCCCGGAAGCACCTCCCCGCCAGCCCCCTCCTCCAGCCCGGCCCGCAGCCCCCGGCCCGCAGCCCCCACCCTCTCGGCCCGGCAGGAAGTGACAGGCCCGGAGCGAGCCCCGGAGGCCTGGCAGAGCCGCGGCCGGGCCCGCACCCGGAGCGGAGGGAGGGGCGGGGAGCCGCGGCCGCGCCGGGCACCTCCCACCCCGCCCTCGGCGCCCCCGCCCCTCCAGGAAGGGGAGGAGGCGAGGGGAGCCCGCCGCGGAGGCCGAGCGAGCCCCCCGCCCAGCCCGGCGACTGGGGACCCCGGCACATGAGGTGGACGCCCCCCGGGAGCACTCCGGTGCAGAGCCAGGCGCGAAGGTACCCGGGCGGCCGCGGGTTGGGGAGGGGCAGGACCTCTGGGGGCTTGGCTGCGCGGGGATGTTTCTTCAGCCACCTCCGTCTGTAACGCCCCAGGTACCTCCCCCAGTTTCTTTCCCTGCCTACCTCTGCGCTTCGCTCTGCGGTCCTTCGGCTCTGTCTGTCCCAGTCTTCTTGCTATTCATTTCGCTGCGCTGAATGCCGTCTGTTTGTCACCCTAGTTGCTTCTGACTGCTCATTTTCTCATTCATTTTTCCTTCTCTGACTTTGGTCCTCCCATCCAAGCATGCTGTCTGGTAATCTCCCTGCGTTTTATGGTCCGCTTGGTCCCTCGGTCTCCAATTCTTGACTTCTGTCTGTCTCTCTCCTGCTTGTCTCCCGGCTATCAGTAAGCACATTTCCCTGCTCACTTGGGTCAGTTCACTCCTGGCTCCACTCTATCCGCCCCCTTCCCCTTGGTGTCTTTGATTCCTCTTTGGAACCTCATTTTCATCAAGGTTCTGTATACAACAAGGACCCCTGGGCGCTTACTATCCCTATTCTCCAGTCACTTCATTTCTTTGGCACAGTCTTCCCCCACAACCCCCCACTCCCTTCTCCTGCCGCCTTCTGTGTCCCATACTTTCTACAAGACAGAGTTTTAGGTTTAGGGAAATTTATTTCCTCCAACTCTTGGCTCAGTGGACCCAGGCGCAGGTCCACTTAACTATCTTTTTCTAGCTGCCTTCCAGAGGTCTGTGATCCTTACCCACCCAAACCAACCTAGTGAAACCAACCCAGCCCATACACACTCAAATACTACCTTTCAGGGTGACAATAGTTTAGGGATTGTGGGCACCTCTGTGGATCAGCTTCTCGCACTTTCTCTCCTGGCGTAATTCTGAAAATTTAAATGCACTGTGCCTCCCAAACCTTTTGTTGTTTTCATTTTCTGTATTTAATTGTGCAGTCCCAACATTGATCACAAGTGAATAGATCTATGTGCCTCAGGTCCAGGACTCCTGGTTTTGATGTCAGTTTCTCCAGATTTTATTACTTAAGCCAGTACCTTTCCATCTCTATTTTCATTTCACAATCTGAAAAAAAAAAAAAAAGACTTCCATTTTGGGGGAGGTGTGGGGTCCTACAGTATTAGCATTTTCACCTATGAATGTAGGAGTTAATGTCTTCTCTAGCTAAAGAAGGGGTCTCATGTCTTTGAGTACAGTAAACCAAGTCCATTGATCTATACAAGTATGCCATGCTGCCTCTAATCCTTACCCACTTTTTTTCTTCACATGCTGATAATGAGGATTCATGGGTCTGTATCTGTTTAGTGCTTTGATATTATGGGAGAAGATAACTATAGAGTTGAAGCTGATATGATTTCTCCTGTATACTCCTTGGGTTATATTCCATGTTTGCAGTGATGTTTGCTACACCTAAATAAAACTGAAGAGATGGGTTGAGTACATGGGGGATAATGATGCGATCAGATGATATTGGGAACTGAATAAGAAATCTCCCCAACTCTGTTTCCAGGGCCAAGTGGTTTGATTTTATTTACTTTATTTTGGATGTAATCATTATGATAAATCCATTGTGATAAAACTGTTGACAGGCCTTAGCAGAAATTCTGGTTTGATGTTTACATTCCTAAACCAAATAGTGCTTTGCTGACCTTATTTCTAGTGGCCCCGTGCCTCCAGAGTAGAGAATGTAGTGTCTAGGCCCAACAAAAGAGGAAAAAAAAAGAAGAATGAACAAAAACCCTTATTGTCATTTAGTGTTATTTGGAGGCATATTTCTTCTTGCTTCTTTTCTCCTGTCTCTGCTTGGTTCCTAGCAATGTCCTCCTGTCCTTTTGCAAATTTTAGTGTAGACCGCAGAGGGTAAATTCTGATTAACTAAAGTGAAAAGTTTAGTTTTACTTTCTTGAAGCCTTTCATTGCTACGTATTTAATATGTTTAATGCCTGGTAGTCATTTGTTAAAATGATATATTACATTTAGTTGTGAAGGCTTTTCTGCAAATGGGGGAACTGAGGGGCTGGCAGGGAAAATGATGTGCCCACGGTGTTTTTATTAGTAGCCTGAGCTGGAACCAGGCAGCTATTTTGGCTGCAGACTAGCTCTCCTACCTCCTAGTTTTTGTTTTGTTTTGCTTTAAAGTTGTATTTAAGTAATCTCTATACCCAGTGTGGGGCTTGAACTCATGATCCCAAGATCACGACTTGCATGCTCTTCCCACCGAGCCAGTCAGGCGTTCCTCTACCTCTAGTTTTATGACTTTCCATGATGCATTTGACATATCTGTATCTTGAGCTCCTCCTCTATAAAATGAGGACAGTGAACACTCAAACGAAATGACACTGCCTTAATCACAGCCTTTTTTGTTTGTTTGTTTGAGGAAGTAGCACGTATTAATTTAAAGACTTGATACTTACTAGGATAACTTCTTTAATCTCGGAAAACCTCATTTCTATAATTATAAGATAGGGACAATCATATTTACCTTAAAGCACTATGATAGGTAATGGAGATGAAGAGCTTAGGCCAGCGAGAGGAGGCACCTGGTGGCTTCTCAGTTAGTGGTGGCCATTGTTAAGGTGATGTTGGTACTGATGTTGCAGGTGCAGATAAAAATGAGAAAACAGTAACTTTTAAGTGGGACTTTTAAACTGTTACAAATGCTATGGGAATGTAAGGTAGCCTTAGTATTATGGTCTTACATTATAGCCACTTGATATTTAATAGACAGTCATGAGGGAATCTATAAAGGTTTCTTTTGAGACACTGGATAGCTTCAAAAGATGGTACAGGAAGCATATGGTTATAAGTGTGTATTACAGATTTGGTAGTTAAAGAAGCCCAAGGAATCATGGCTAATGGAGGGAAGAGAGGAAGAATATTAGATAACTTGAAAAAAACAGGAAATATTAGTTTGAGATCAGGTGTGAATTTTAATCCTTCTCTACTTCCATCTAGGTCTTGAGTCAGAGCACCAGCTTTTGGGACCCTGGACCACTATCATGGAGACTGAGAGTGAGCAGAACTCCAACTCCACCAATGGGAGCTCCAGCTCTGGGGGCAGCTCTCGGCCCCAGATAGCTCAGATGTCACTGTATGAACGACAGGCGGTGCAGGTGAGGCTCAAGTGTGAGGGGCTATGATCTGTGAGTATTGGCTTCAGGTGGGCCACGGGTATTGGAAGATAGCTGCTCGTTGTTCCTTTCCAGCAAACTGGGAGAGTTGGATTAGGTGATGACTAATGTCCCTTCCAGCTCTGAGAATCTTAGGAATTTACAACAGTTCAAGCAAGCAGACAATGAGATTCAGTCTTCAAATCATGGGGTTTTTTTTATACCATTCAGTTCATGTAGCTAGAGTCTAACTACACGTTTTCTCTTCATGGATTGTCAGGTTTTTAACTTTTGGTCTCTCTTGTAAATTATCTTGAATAATGGAACTCTTTGGAGTTTTATTTTTAGACAAATAGTAAATTCCATGCTTTAAAAAATTTTGGGAATGGGGCATTTTACTCAAAATATCTTGGTTGCTAGAATAACTATGCACAAAATAAGAATAGTTCTAGTTATTATGGAATAAGAATACAGTAATAACCCAAAGGTGACACTAAAACTGCATTACTAGCGTCACCTTTATAAACATTTACTGTAAGTGTTTGAAAATGCCAGTTATTTGAAAATTTTACTTGATAAAATCTTTCACAAGCCACTCTTTACTCTATTTTTCATCATTTTCAACCACTTGGGGCCCTGTCATCTTTGTGTCCCAAGAACATGGTCTTTTGTGTCCCTAGAATTGTGTCCCTAGAATATGGTCTTTTATTTATTTCATTCATTTATTTATTTTTAAGTAGGTTCCATGTTGGAGCCCAACCTCGGGCTTGAACTCATGACCCTGAAATTATAGACCTAAGCTGAGATCAAGAATTGAATGCTTAACGGACTGAGCCATCCAGGCGCCCCTGTTTTTACTTTTTTTTTTTTTAGGAAAGCTCTATGCCCAGTCTGGGGCTAGAACTCACAACCCTGAGACCAAGAGTTGCATACTCTACCAACTCAGCCAGCCTGGTGCCCCTCTTTTCTTTATATTATTTGATGTCCAGTTTATTTTCAACTTGTCTAGTACCTGTTCTTTTCCTTGCTATGTCAATTTGGGAATTCCATTCCATTTTGGGAATTAAGAATTCATGTGAGTTACATTGCTTATATTCCTTTTCTTTATATACAAGAATAGAGCATAATAGAATTAATTGTTTCTCCACTTTTTGAAGACTACGTGAACTTACTGGTTCTAACATAAAAATGGGCAAATCAGATGTTGATTTAGCCACACTCCCCATCTCCCTTTGTTTTTCTTTTTCCCAATTGTCCCTTTCACCTTATCACAGTCATTTGCATAGAATAGGAATTAGGAGTGATTCATTCTGAGTGGGTTGATCCTCTCTTTTCCTCTTAGGCTCTGCAGGCACTTCAGCGGCAGCCCAACGCGGCTCAGTATTTCCACCAGTTCATGCTCCAGCAGCAGCTCAGCAATGCCCAGCTGCATAGCCTGGCTGCGGTCCAGCAGGTGAGAGGTCAGCAGCTAGCTGGCCCGAGAGGGAGGGGATGGGCACTACAGGTGGGTCAGAGCATACTGCTTTCACTCCTCCTGCCACTCAGGCTAGAAACATAGTCTTTTCTACCTCCAGTCCTCCTATAGGAGGATGAAGGGATCTTAGTTTTTGGGGTTGCGGTAGGAATTAGGAGGTAGAATGGCTGTGTTCCAGAACTGCACTGTCCAGTATGGCAGCCATTAGTCATGTGTAGCTGTTGAGCACTTAAAATGTGGCCAGTCCATATTGAGCTGTATAGTACAATTTTGGATTTCAAAGGCATAGCGTAAAAAAATATAAACTATCTTAATAATTTGTTTTTATTGGTTGTATGTTGAAATGATATACATTGGCTTGAGTAAAGTTTATTTCTCCTGTTTCTTTTCACTTTTTTACTTTTATTTTTATTTTTTAAATTTTTAT
The DNA here is from genome assembly GCA_003697995.1 of Taxidea taxus jeffersonii. NCBI lineage: Eukaryota > Metazoa > Chordata > Mammalia > Carnivora > Mustelidae > Taxidea > Taxidea taxus. Next base: position 6,439 of record RCUC01127935.1, read on the forward strand.
TTATTTGAGGGGCACTTGGATGGCTCAGTGGGTTGAAGCCTCTGCCTTCAGGCTCAAGTCATGATCCTGGGGTCCTGGGATCGAGCCCCGCATCAGGCTCTCTGCTTGGCAGGGAGCCTGCTTCCCTCCCTCTCTGCCTGCCTCTCTGCCTACTTGTGATGTCTGTCTGTCAAATAAATAAATAAAATCTTTAAAAAAAATTTATTTATTTGAGATCGAGAAAGAGAGCAAGATAGAGTGAGCACAAGCTGATGGGGAGGGGAGAGGGAGAGAAGCAGGCTCCATGCTGAGCAGGGAGCCCCAGTGTGGGACTTGATCCCAGGACCCTGGGATCATGACCTGAGCCAAAGGCAGACGCTTAACTGACTGAACCACCCAGTCACACTTCTTTTCATTTTTTAAAAAATGTGCATACTAGAAACTTATTTATGTGGCCCACATTATATTTGTTTTGGACAACCCTGGGTTAGACTTATGAGTGACTCATGATTATGATCTGATCAAAGGTTCTTCTTCCACCTAAAAGAAAGTGGGAGGAGGGGGCAGAGTCCCTGATTGCCCCAGGAGGGTTATGTGGGAGTTATTAGGCTGGCATATGTGGTAATGTGAGGGTTTTGGGGATAGTGAATATACTTTTCAGTGTTCCATAGTAGAGCCTCTGGCTTTTTATCTGAACTCTCTATTACATTTTGTGCCTGTGATTCCAAGATTCAGTCTTTTCCTCCGTTGTCTCTGCTCTTTCTTGTTTCCTTTCCCCTCTAACAGGCCACGATTGCTGCCAGTCGGCAGGCCAGCTCCCCAAACACCAGCACTGCCCAGCAGCAGACTACCACCACCCAGGCCTCAGTGAGTAGTACAGGGCTTCCTTCCCTGGGTCTCTGGGTGGAACAATCTTGTATATTGAGCTGTGAATGATGATTATTGCTCTTATGTAGATGATATTAGTAAAAGGGAAACAACTGACCTGAGGCTATATCGGAGTCTCAGGTGATCTAAGAAAGGAGAAAGAAAAACCTGGGAAAGGAGAGGGGATGAAAAAGGAAGGGGACTCATCTCGACCTTTTAACGAGGCGTGAAGTCTGTTCCATTTTGTTCCTTTTCCCTCTCAGCTGGTAATGTTAATAGTTAGGTTAGTGGTTAGCAACTAGTGGTTAGTGGTTAGGAACTAGTTTCTTTACTTTGGTACTACCCTGCAGTAGTCAGGATGACAGTTATGGTCAGGAAGGTATTATTCATTTCCCCCGATTCTGAAAATGAGATCGTCTGTCCTTAAAAAAAGAAGAAAATGAGATATTCTCTTCTTGACTGTGTCCATCTGCATTTGTCAGTGATGTGCATTTCTTTTTATCTTTCCGAAATCCTTAGTTCTGGTTCCTTTCTGTACCACACAGATCAATCTGGCCACCACGTCGGCCGCCCAGCTCATCAGCCGATCACAGAGTGTGAGCTCTCCCAGTGCTACCACTTTGACCCAATCTGTGCTACTGGGGAACACCACTTCCCCACCTCTCAACCAGTCCCAGGCCCAGATGTATCTACGGGTAAGCCACAGACACGACTGCCATTGTTCCAGAGGCATAATTGTTCTGCCCCTGGCAAAGACTTGAGCGAAAGCTGTTTGATTTAACTGTGGTTGCCCAAATATGGTAAGATATGCTGATGGACTTTCTAGGCCTTACCTATCTCTAGAAGTGATACTCAGTATTCACAGGTAGCCTGCAGATTGCATTGAGATCCTAAGTGAGAAGGTGTTCGCCTTAGTATTTTTGACTGAAGTAGTGTCACATATAGTCTAATCTTTAAACCTGTGGCTCGAGTACCCAAATTCTAAGTATTATCTCTTAGCCTATCTACTTACTACACATAAATACTTGTTCTAAAATCCTCATTGTCTCAACTTCTTTGATGTTTGACTCTTTGATATATCAGTCTATAGTTTTATATACATTCTAGGTTTCCTTCTGGATGATTCATTGCATATGGAGAATAAGGGTCTCCTGGGTTGGTGTGGAAAGGGGCAGGGCTTAGCAGTTTCGTATCTTCTGTTTATTTTGTCTTGTGGTCCTTCCCTTCCGTTTCTTCTGTCTTTCTTCTCCTCTTGTTCTCTTTCCTTTGCTCTTCCTCTTCCTCCTCTCCTTGCCAGCCACAGCTGGGAAACCTATTGCAGGTAAACCGGACCCTGGGCCGGAATGTGCCTCTAGCCTCCCAACTCATCCTGATGCCTAACGGGGCAGTGGCTGCGGTCCAGCAGGAGGTGCCATCTGCTCCGTCTCCGGGAGTTCATACAGATGCAGATCAGGTCAGTGGCAACCACTTGACCTGCGGATGGGCACTGGGGAGGATGAAGGGAACCACCACAGACCAGGGCCCACCCTGCTACCCCATGAAACTTCTCAGGGTTCTTATTTTTTCTCTCCTTTTCTTCATTTCCATAGCACTCAAATTCCTTGTAACCTTTGAGTTATCTGAGTTAGGAAGGGAGATGGAGTTGCCTGAAAACAGCCCTGTGGACCTTGGAAGCCTTATTCTCAATCCATGGCAGATGTCCTTATATTCTTTTAGACCTCTGTGGCTCAGTTTTATTCAGGAGGTCTTAATTCTCTTTCTTTGCAGTGCTCTCTTAAAGTAAGGGATGACTGAGGGAATTCTGCAGTTAGGTAGATGTGAAGCCCACCGGGCTGTTGCTGGAAGGATGTTTGAGTCCTTCTCTTTTTGAGTCACTGTGGCTGCTGACTCTCAGTGGTCTCTGTGCCCAGTGTTCCTCACTGTTGCTTTCTGTGCCTTACCCCCAAACATGGACATGGATTTCGAGCCTGAAGTTTTGGCTTATGATGGAATACAAATTGGGATCTCATAATAACTTTTTTCATTCTCTTAGTTTATCAGTTAGCAAGTAAATAGTGAGGTTGAGCTCTTTCTACTGATATGCTCAGATATATACTAGAAACTTGGGAAGCTTGAAAAGAAAGACAAGTCTTCAGAGATCTTAAAGAACAAGGAAGTACAAAGACCTTAGTGCCCAAAGGAGTACAAAGTAAATGGTCCTAACTCAGAGTGATACATGAGTTTAGAGAAGAGTTGGCTGCATTCCTGCTCAGTGACTTTTAGGGTACTTGAGCAGATTCTCGAAGGATTGGTAGGATTTGATTTGGAGTTAGAAGAAAACTGGAGAGAGAACAGTGTGTGTAAAGGCATGACTTTTATGTGACTGAATTGGGGATGAGTGGATAAAGTGGAGACAGCACACCTGATGTTAGAAAAGGTCATTGTCAAGAAGTCTGAAAGCTAAGTAACTTCGTAGGTAGCAGGGGTCATGGCTGGCTATTGAACAGCAGATTAATAGGATAAGGTCAATACTTTGGAAAGAATCATCTAGGAACATGTGCCTGGAGAAGAAAGAAGTTAAGGAACCTAGTAAGAGATTCTTGGGGCTCATTTAGTTTACTAGGGTAAGATGTTCATTTTAGACTATGGTAACAGCATTGGGATCAGAGGATGAGGTTGAGACTGGTTTCATATCCAGTTCTTTGATTTATCCATCTCTTTATTCATCAGATATTTGAGTGTCAATATATGAAGGGACCGAGTAGTGTTTGAAAATATGAATCTGATTCCAAGTCCATGACTTACTGTGTGACCTAGGCAGACGGCCTAACATCTTTTTGCCAGTTTCTTCGTGTATAAAATAGCTGTTGTTAAATACCTACCTTGGGATGTGTTGAGGATTAAGTGAGTTAGAGATGACAGATCACTGAAGCACCAGACATTAAACAAAAATCACCTGAATGGTTTAACAATTGCTTCATTAGAAAGTACAGAGTGGGGGCACCTGGGTGGCTTAGTGGGTTAAAGCCTCTGCCTTCAGTTCAGGTCATGATCCCAGGGTCCTAGGATTGAGCCCCGTATCAGACTCTCTGCTCAGCAGGGAGCCTGCTTAAAAAAATAATAATAATAAAAATTTAAAAAAAGAAAGTACAGAGTGTTCTGAAACACAGAAAGAGACCTAATTCAGCCTTGGGATTGGGGTGAAAATCGAGAAGACCACCCCGAGGAGGTGACATTTAAATTGGATGTCTGGTGAAGGCACGGAAAGAGAGTGGTGAAGGCAATGGAAACCTTATGTCCAAATAACCCTTGAATCCAAAGAGGAGGGAAGGAGCTTTATATATTTGAGGACCTGATAGAAGACCTGCATGCTTGGAGTTTGGCAAAGCGGGATGGAGATGGTGCTGGGGAGGTAGGAGAAACTTCATCTTATAGGGCGTTGGGGACAGTGTTTAGGATTTTGGGCTTTATGCGAAGGGTGATGGGACATTATGGGAGGATTTTATTTTATTTTATTATTTTTAAAAGATTTTATTTATTTGACAGAGAGATCACAAGTAGGCAGAGAGGCAGGCAGAGAGAGGGAGGAGCAGGCTCCCTGCTGAGCAGAGAGCCCGATGCAGGGCTCCATCCCAGGACCCTGGGATCATGACCTGAGCCGAAGGCAGAGGCTTTAACCCACTGAGCCACCCAGGCGCCCCTATGGGAGGATTTTAAATTTGGAAATCACATGGAGGGGTTTGAGGCTTGTTCATTTGTTTGTTTAGAGACTGTTTTGGGGGCATAGTGGCTCAGTGGGTTGAGCATCTGCTTTCAGCTCAGGTCATGATCCCAGAGTCCTGGGATCTAGCCCTGCATTGGGCTCTCTGCTTGGCAGGGAGCGTGCTTCCCTCTCTCCCACTCCCCCTGCTTGCATTCCCTCTCTCACTGTCTCTTTCTCTGTCAAATAAATAAGTAAAATCTTAAAAAAAAAAAAAAGATTATGTTAGCTCTTCTGTGGAGAATAAATGGAAGTGTGTGTGAATAAATGAGTGTGAATCTAGGGACAGCAGTTTAGAGGAAAGATAGTGTGTGGGTTAGGCAGTAATGATGGACATGGACAGAAATGAGTAGATTTAAGAAAAAACTTAGAAGATCTTTGAAAAAGGAAAGCTGATTCAGTTGAGAGAGGTGCCAGAGACTAGATGTGACAGCAGTGAGGTGACTGCGTAGTACGACTAGAGAGGGGTAGAATGTTGGAGAAGTGGACTTAGGGTGAAGTTAACTTTTGTACACCGCTGTCTTGGATGTGCTTGTGAGTCACTGGGTCATGAGGTCAGCAGTTTTAGATAGCTGGTGCTTGAGCGTAGAGAGAAGGAATGGAAATAAACATTCAAGAGTAGTAGACACAGGATAATGGAAGTCAAGAGAGCGTTTGGCATTGCTTAGGGAAAGGTATGGATTGGTATGAGAAATGGAGCCCTGAGGGTTAGGACTGTTCCTTAGAAAATAGAACAGCTCAAGGTCATTAGAGGCTGATGAAGTGGCAGAGGGGAGTAGGAAAGTGAAACAGGAAAATCTGGATTGTGTAGTGTCATGAAGACAAGGGAGCAGAATGTTAGAAGTGGCAGGGAGTCCTCTGTGAAATGCAGTAGAGAGGGCAAGAGTTACAGATATGGACAGAGAACCATTTCATTGGAGTTTGGGGGGGGTGTTGAAGCCACACTAGTATCACCTGAGGAATGGCTGAATAGTGAGAATAGATGCAGTGGATGTAAACAAGTTTAGCAATCATAGGAAAGGAGGATGAAGCTAGGGTTGGGGAGGTGGGGTTCAGGTGTGACTGGAGGGCGCCTTAGAGGGGAGGTTGAAGAGACAGGAAGGAATTGATAGCACAAGCTCCTTGAGAAGGAGGAGAGCTGAGGCCCTGAGTGTGGAGAAGGATTTGATAGGAGGGCTGATAGGGGGGAGAGCAGGGAAAAGGCAGTGGTGGGGGTTCATGAAGGGGATGTGTAGATTTGGTGATGGAACTGCTCACATAGTGGTTTTATCATCTCTGCAGGGGTGATGAGGAAGAGGGGAAAGAGCAAGTGGGTCTGAGGTATATTGGGAGACTAGGAAAATTTTAAGTAGTCATTATGGAAAGCTGATTTGAAACAAACTATATAATTGTCATATCACATTTAGTGCCCCAACACCCCATCCTGGTAATTCCTGTAAAGCTCTCTCAAAAGCTCTCCCCTCTTTACTGCTCGCCTGAACTCAGGTTCCTTGTATTTTTCACCTGCATTACTCATCCAGTTTTCTAATCGGTCTCTTGACTTCAGCCTTGTCTACCTCTAAGCATCTTCCATATTACTATCAGAATAAGTTTTTTCAGTAAGAAAATACATGTTGTTCCTAACATTATTTTAAATGGTACTTCTGGTGTGCCGAGTTTGATAAATCATAATCCTTGGTTCATGATATCCTCTCAGCAGTGGTCCATTCATGGCCCAATCTCATTTACTTACTACGTTTTAATGATGTAATAAGCATTCCCCAGCTCCATGCACTGCCTCCCTCTACCCATGGTAACAATCATTCTGGTTCCTAGGTTCGTCCTGCCCTGTGTCCCTTTTTCTATAGTTTTACTGTGCTTACATGGGTTTTTAAAAAGTACTTCTTATTATGGAAAATTTCAAACTTATGCAAAAATAGAAAAATACCTGAATCTCTACACATCTGCTAACCAGCTGCAGTCTTTATCAACACGCAGTCTTTATCAACATGCCGCCTTTATCTCCAGGCCACTTCTCTCTACCTTTGGATTATTTAGAAGTAAATTCCAGATACCATACATTCTATATATATATTTTTTTATTTTTAAATATTTTTTTTAAGATTTTTTTTTTTTTAATTTATTTGACAGATAGATCACAAGTAGGCAGAGAGGCAGGCAGAGAGAGAGGGGGAAGCAGGCTCCACGCTGAGCAGAGAGCCCGATGCGGGGCTCGATCCCAGGACCCTGAGATCATGACCCAAGCTGAAGGCAGTGGCTTAACCCACTGAGCCACCCAGGTGCCCCCGTTCTATATTTTATATATATATATACACACACATATATATGTATGTATTTGTATTTAAGTTTATAAGGTTTTTGTGCTATATGTAATTTGGGGGGAATACTTTCTTAATAGCTTATCATCAAGATCCATCCCTATTGTTGCATGTCGTTGTATTTTAATAATTTTGATTTCTCTGTAGTATTGAACCATGTGAATATACTGTGGTTCATTCATCTTCTCTTTTGATCATGGCCATTTGGGTTGCCTCCAGACTTCCATTAACTGAATAGTGCTGCTGTGGACTTCCCTACACATGCCACCTGTTGCTACAGGAGCAAGAGTTGCTTCTGTAGAGTTCCTGGATCAGAGGGTGTGTGTATGTTCAGCTTTAGGATAGGATGCCAAACCATTTTCCAAAGCAGTTGTACTGATTTACACTTCTGTCAGCTGTGTGTAAAAGAATGGTTTCAGCTGTAGTGTTGATGATCTTTATTCTGATTAATAGTCTTCAGTGGCTTCTGTCATTTGTGAAGTGCTCATCAGTCTTCTCTTCATATTTCGGAGTACTTACTGTATCAGGCACTGTATCAGGCACTGTGCCAGATGCTGGAAATACAACAATGGGGAAGACAGACTTTCTGTTCCTCATTTGAACACACTGAGCCCTTCACGATCTGGCACCTTTCTACCTCCCCGGCCTCAGCCTGTCTTCCTAGCTTCATTTCTTGCCACTCCCTCTAACTCACCCCAAACATAATGAAAGGTTTATAATTTCCAAAAATGCTCTGCTCTTTCTTCACTCGATGGTCTTCCAAGTGTTGTTACCTGTGTCTTCAAACTTCACTTTTCCTCTCACCCATGGAGTCTCAGATGAAATGAAAGACTGTTTCAGGAAGTCTTCCCCAATCTCCCTGGTCTGAGTCTGTCTTCCTCCTCTGTGCTCCCATGGCACTTTGTGCATATCTCTGCATAGTATGACAGGTTTATTGGTGATTTTCTTGTCTTTTCTGGTAGAAAGTACTCATTAAGAGCAGGGACACTGTCTTTCATCCCTGCATTTCCAGTATCCAGTGTACTACCTGAAGCATAGTAGGGTATTTGGTCGATGTTGAATGAATAAACAGAAGAAAGGAAAATTTGAGACATTTCGAAGGAATAAATGAGGGAACTTGCTGATAGATTTGATAGTGAATGAAGGAGATTGAAAATCAAATAGGATTCAAGGGTCCCTCCCCAGGTGACCAGAAGGACTTCAATGTATGTAATTGTAAAGGTAAGGGGACAAGTTTTGAGGGGGACTGGGAATATCTGTAGCTGTCTTCACTGCTTCTGAATCGGTTACAGAAGTCTTTGACCTTCATGCCTCCTGTTCCCCTCTTCTCAGTATATCTTTTTCTTCTTATCTTTCAGGTGCAGAATTTGGCAGTGAGGAACCAACAGGCTTCAGCCCAAGGACCCCAAATGCAAGGCTCTACTCAGAAGGCCATTCCTCCTGGAGCCTCCCCTGTCTCTAGCCTCTCCCAGGCCTCTAGCCAGGCTCTCGCTGTGGCTCAGGCTTCCTCTGGGGCCTCAGGCCAGTCCCTCAACCTCAGTCAAGCTGGCACAGGCAGTGGGAGTAGCATCCCAGGGTCCATGGGGCCAGGTAGTGGTGGCCAGGCACCTGGGGGCTTGGGTCCGTTGCCTTCCTCAGGAATGGGTGGGGGTGGGAGCTGTCCCAGGAAGGGCACAGGAGTGGTGCAGCCCTTGCCTGCAGCCCAAACAGTGACTGTGAGTCAGGGAAGCCAGACAGAAGCAGAAAGTGCAGCAGCCAAGAAGGCAGATGCAGATGGGGCTGGTCAGCAGAATGTGGGCATGAACCTGACACGGACAGCTACGCCTGCTCCCAGCCAGACCCTTATTAGCTCAGGTAAGCTCTCACCTCTCACAATGTCATTATTTTCTCAGAACGTTTTTGAAATCCTCAGAGTACTTTTCTTTGCCATTTATCCTGCTTCTCTGGGTCCTGGAGTAGTGGAAGGAAAAAAAAAAAAATCACATCAGCCTTTATCAGATTAGTCCAGGGAGAGAGGAGGACAGGTAGCAGAAGTAGATCTCTGTTTCCACAAGGCAGCAATCTGTACAAATTGATTTGTCCCCTTCTTCTTAGGCCCTGAGTTTGTCAGTTTATCCATCCCACGCATTTATTTACCCAGTTCTTACTGGGTATTGCCTGCTGTGTTATAGGAGGTGTTAAGGATGCATCTTTTTAAAAAAATTATTAACATATAATGTATTATTTGGGGATGCATGTTTGAAAAACAGATTCCTTGTCCCTATGGAGCTTACGATTTAGTGCAAGGGATGACTTCTCTCCTCACTCTATTTAATGATGATTAGTTGGACCAGGATAGAGTGGAGATGGTCTAAGTGCCTTGGAGCACTTAGGACTAGCACATAGAGCCAGAGAGTTTAGTATAGTCAACTTGTGATCATCTGTATCAAGGATAAGGATAAAAAAAGGAATAAATAATAATAACCCCAAATGGTTTATAGTTGCTTTTAGAATGTGGTTTGGTATAGTTAGATGTGCGTACTTCACTTGGTGATGTTTATTTTTACCTGCTTTGTTTCCGGCACTTCAGTTGTTGCTCTGTTTGGATGATTTGCTTACAAAAAAGTTAAGAGCTAATCACCGGCTGTACTACTACCACCTAGTATTTACATACCGTAGCACTCTGTTTCCAAAGTGCTTTCATGTCACATGTGCTCTCTGGGCGATCTGGGATACTGGTGGGTGTCGGCTTCACCTGCAGTGGAGGAAAATGCATAAAGGCCAGGCCTGCAGCTGCTGACTCTTACACCTTCTTGTAGGTGGTGACCAAACTGACTGAGTCTGAAAAACCCAGTCATTCGTGGGAGGATGTTGTACTCTTTACCTTTGTGGACATTTATTCTCTTGGTGACCATTGAGTCTTTATCCTGTGCCAGGCATGGGGCTGGGTTCTAGTGATGTAAAAATGAATAGAGCAGGTACTCAACCCTTGAACTCAGTCCAATCATACAGGAGATGGGCCAGCCATTCTCCTTTGCTGGGTCAAACTATCAGGATTTAGTGTAGCAAAGAAAATAAAAGTTAGATGGCTGCAAGAAATTACTGAGGACTGTGAAATGATTGGGCAAGGGACTTATTTATTTATTTATTTATTTATTTGACAGGCAGAGATCACAAGTAGGCAGAGAGGCAGGCAGAGAGAGACAAGGAAGCAGGCTTCCCGCTGAGCAGAGAGCCCGATGTGGGGCTCGATCCCAGGACCCTGAGATTATGACCTGAGCCGAAGGCTTAACCCCCTGAGCCACCCAGGCACCCCTGGGTAAGGGACTTCTTCCCTGGAGGTGCTTCACTATAGAGAGAGACTTGGTTATGTCTGACTCAGAGGCAGGAGTGTGAATGAAGTGATCTCTTGGGTCTGCTAGGCTCGATTTCCTTCACTGTGTGATCCCAAAGCCAAGGACACCTTGGAAAGGTGATTTCCCTTTCAATTTGTAACGATGATAATTTTCCACTCTTCTTTGTTCCGCTCGGGGCATCCCGCTGTAGCCACCTACACGCAGATCCAGCCCCACTCCCTGATTCAGCAGCAGCAGCAGATCCACCTCCAGCAGAAACAGGTGGTGATCCAGCAGCAGATCGCCATCCACCACCAGCAGCAGTTCCAGCACCGGCAGTCCCAGCTCCTCCACACAGCCACGCACCTCCAGCTGGCCCAGCAGCAGCAGCAGCAGCAACAGCAGCCCCCGCCGCCCCCGCCCCCGCCGCCAGCCGCCACCCTCACTGCCCCTCAGCCACCGCAGGTCCCACCTACTCAGCAGGTCCCTCCTTCCCAGTCCCAGCAGCAAGCCCAGACCCTGGTTGTTCAACCCATGCTTCAGTCTTCACCCTTGTCCCTCCCCCCTGACCCAACCCCCAAGCCACCCATCCCCATCCAGTCCAAACCACCTGTAGCACCTATCAAGCCTCCTCAGTTAGGCGCTGCTAAGATGTCAGCTACCCAGCAACCACCACCCCATATCCCTGTGCAAGTGGTGGGCACCCGGCAGCCCGGGACGGCCCAGGCCCAGGCTCTGGGGTTGGCACAGCTGGCCGCTGCCGTCCCTACTTCCCGGGGCATGCCCAATACAGTGCAGCCCAGTCAGGCCCATTTGGCCTCCTCGCCACCTTCATCCCAGGCTGCCGGGGCCCTGCAAGAATGCCCTCCCACGCTGGCGTCTGGGATGAGCCACGCTCCTGTGCAGGGGACAGCTCATGTGGTAAAGGGTGGGGCTACGACCTCCTCACCTGTTGTGGCCCAGGTACCTGCTGCCTTCTACATGCAGTCTGTGCACCTGCCGGTGAGTGAGGTCTTGAGTGGACCTGGGGCTCAGTGGACATAGAGGTTAACTTAGGACGGGAGTAATGAGTTTGGAAGGTTGAGATACTGATACTTATCATTTTACCTTCATTACTTCTTTAGAAGCCCCATCTCCAAATACCGCCATACTGGGGTTAGGACTTAGGAATTAGGTGGGGGAGGGGAACCACATTCAGTCCATAACAAATAGATGTGTGGGTGAGTGAGTGTGGCGGGTGAATATGGTATTGCACCAGCTGCTCTGTGAATCATCACATTGGTTCATCTGTAACAACTATTTGTTACAAACTGTAAAACTTAAAAGATACTGGTTTGTCCTTCTTTTGTAAGAGAGGCATTGATGGAAGGTTAAGATACTGGTATTTATTTGTTCCTTTTGTAGGAGAGAGACATTACCATGTATAATAATCTGTACTTCACACTGCTTGATTTGCTCCTGAAATCATTCTGGGTTTTTGGATCTGTACTAAATTAGGTCAAGATAGACTTAATCACTTAAGTTGGTGTTTAGAAAAGCAGTGATTTAGCAGTGATTTTCGGTGGAGCCGTAATGAACTAGGATCCTGAGGTGTAGGTCAGGACTAGATGTGACATTTTATTTTGTCCTGATGTAGAAGATACACTTCTTGGGAATGACCGGGAATTCTAGTGTACCATGGGAAGTATGCAGGTTGGGTAATCTGGAACCAAGAACGTTTTCACTGACAGTATGGTGGTCATTGAGGTTCCTTATATCCTTCACTCATACATCTTGGTTTCTTTCCTGTTTTTCACTATATAGAGCAAACCCCAGACATTGGCTGTCAAACGCAAGGCAGAGTCTGAGGAGGAGAGAGACGATGTCTCCACACTGGGTTCAATGCTTCCTGCCAAGGCATCTCCAATAGCCGAAAGCCCAAAGGCCATGGAGGAGAAGAGTAGTCTTGGAGGTAACTGATTTCTGCAGTGCAATTTGAGTGCAGAGATTAGAGACCTGTTCTGAGTGAGCTCAGAGCTAAATCTGGTTCTGTAGAAGATGACCCTGAACTTGGTGGACTTTGGTAGATCCAAAAACAGGGACTCCAGAGTGAATGATCAAAGGTGAACATGTATTATTGTGGAAGATCAGACTGGCTTGGCTAATAGATGGATCAGTTATGTCATCCTCTTATCTGTTCCTTAATCTATTCCAGAGAAAGCTGAACCAGTGACTGGTGTGAATGCTAGTACTCCAAGCAGTGAACTAGTAGCCTTGGCTCCTGCCCCAGCTGCACCCCCCCCTACACTAGCCATGGTGTCCAGACAGATGGGTGACTCAAAACCCCCACAGGCCATCGTGAAGCCCCAGATTCTCACCCACATCATTGAAGGCTTCGTTATCCAGGAAGGAGCAGAGCCTTTCCCGGTGAGGGCAGGGCCATAAGGTGGGACTTTCAAGTGGGGACTTGGTCTGATTATTATCTTTCCAAAGTTCACTAAAATCAGATCTCTGAACTATTTAATTATTAGAGAATGGTTCAATTCTATTGTTTGTATAGTTAATTGTGAAGAAGGAAGGGAAGGGGGGAAGGAAATAGTATGTGTAGACCAACAAATGAAAATGTTGGGAAGAGGAGAAGGAAGAAGCTGCAATGTTTAGTTACACAAACTAGGCTGTATCATAATGAAGAAATTTGTGGTAGAGGAATTAAGGGACTTTTCTAGATACCAGGAGTTGCAGAACTAGGCCTAGAATACAGGTGTCTACAACTTTGGAAGGAAAAGGACAAGCTAGGGAGCCAAGTTAGGAACCTGTTTTCCAGTGGCTCATCTGAAAAGAGCCAGGTAGAGCCTCTTGATTGCCATGTTGAAAAATGTTTCTCTAAACCAGGCATGGCCATTAACTCTGAGGACCAGGCAAAGACATGGCAGTGAGAAATACTGGGGAAAGTTATAGAGAAGCAGAAAGGAACTAGGCTAACTTTACTGTAAACTTTTTCTGGCACAGGTGGGTTGTTCTCAGTTACTGAAAGAGTCTGAGAAGCCACTACAGACTGGCCTGCCGACAGGGCTGAATGAGAATCAGTTAGGGGGCCCCTTGGGAGGGGACAGCCCATCTGCTGGTAAGTATTTATTTAGAGACCCATCTGGGGAAGGAGGCTCAGGGAGACAGATGTGTTTAAGCACTCAGTGTAAAATAGTAATTATTTAAAGTGGGAGTGATATGAAGTCCAACCACATGCAGGAACTGTATTAAATACCAAAATGTATAGAATCACACAAAAGGAGTTCCCGATAGAATTAGGGTAATTTTATCAAGCTAACCTCTTGAATTATTTATTCTAAGGATGTATTTTTCAAAAGGTGATGTAAAATAGGATATTCCTAAATATCCATTTCTCCTTATCCTAGGTTTTATCATCTATATTAAGGACTCTTGTTTATATTACTCCCACTGCTTTTGTAAACTTATGTTGGGAGAGGGATCCTATATCTTTCTAGTTAGTAATTAGTTCCTCTCTCCTATTCTAAAATAGTTTTGTTGGAAACCTGAGAGTATAAATTGGGATCAAGTTAGTCACTGAAGATGGAAAATGGGCTGGTTTAAGTCAGGAAGGCCATGATGTTCTTGAGGGACCTGTCTTTATGGTTTTGGATTTTGAACTTTATGTTTTAGGGATTCCGAATTAGGTTGTGTAGGTCTTGAGGGGAAAACCCTGAAAGTAATTAGCCAGCTGTGGGCCTAATGATGGTCTGAGCAGCAGGAGAATCAGCGATAGCTCCCCAGGGATGCGTTGTTTTCCAGAGCTAGATAAGAAGGCGAACCTCCTGAAGTGTGAGTACTGTGGGAAGTATGCTCCTGCTGAGCAGTTTCGCGGCTCCAAGAGGTTCTGCTCAATGACCTGTGCTAAGAGGTACGGTGGGCATCTGCCCCTTCCTTACTTTCCGCACCAGTTCCTCCATCGAATAGCGGGCCCCTTCCCTAGGATCACCTCATAGCTGACGTTTCCGGTCTTCCCATTTGTGTTCTTCCCCAAGTCAGTTCTTAAAATACCAACTCCCACGTAACCACAGCTAGCCCGGCGGTCTCCTCCAGCACTGCCAACACCCCATATATGCCCCAACCCGTAGGTATAATGTGAGCTGTAGTCATCAGTTCCGGCTGAAGAGAAAAAAAATGAAAGAGTTCCAAGAAGCCAACTATGCTCGTGTTCGTCGGCGGGGACCCCGCCGCAGCTCCTCGGACATTGCTCGTGCCAAGATCCAGGGCAAGCGCCACCGGGTGAGCTTCCATTGCACAGCCAGCTACCTTTAAAATGGTCCTTTTTCCTTCCTGTTCCTTTGCCCTGGTAAAAGAGTATGAGACCAGAACTCTTGAGTTCTGTATTGATAGCATTCCTCCAGATTCCAAGAGATCGTGACTCCTTCTCTCTTCTCAAGTGATTACTGGTTCATGTATCCATTAATCATTACATCGCATTACATTGACAAAATCTAGACCGACTGTTGGAAGAAGGGGTGAATCAAGATGATAGTTTATCAAGTAACTAAGAAGTTACTGGAAGTTACTTGAGGGTGGACTAGTGACTCCGGACATTTGCAAACAAAGTCCTGTTTCTTCACTCTAATACTAGTTTTTGCTCTGTGCCCAGTATTAACCCAAACCCTGTTGGCTGGGAAGGGGCAAGGGAAAGAAATGTCCTGACACTGTTCATGACCTCATGGCTTTGTGATGTTCTCCATAGGGTCAAGAGGACTCTAGCCGGGGTTCAGATAATTCCAGTTACGATGAAGCACTCTCTCCAACATCTCCTGGGCCTTTATCTGTGCGAACTGGGCATGGAGAACGTGACCTGGGGAACCCCAATACAGCGCCACCGACACCAGAATTACATGGCATCAACCCTGTGTTCCTGTCCAGCAATCCCAGCCGTTGGAGTGTAGAAGAGGTGTATGAGTTTATCGCTTCTCTACAAGGTATTGAGGGCCTATCCAGGAGAACCCAGATCACATATGGGTTTACTTTTCTTTAGGTTATCCCAAATGGGACTTTGTGATAGGGAACAGAATGGACTTTTCAGCAGTAGGCACTTAAGTATGGTATGGCAGAGGTTCTATTCTTCATATTTATACAAGGTAACTTGCACACACCCTGGTTTAATTTCCTTTTGGGCTGATTGTCCTCTACTATGTCAGCAATCTTGCAGTGTTTGATTTTCACTTTTCTATTTCTTACCAGTAATTTTTAGATAAAGCATATTTTTTATATGTGATTTTGTGACACCTGTCATGGATAAAAGACTATTTCCACTAATGGGATTAGGAAAGTAGGGGCCATTGTTATTCCACATTCTTCCAGGCAGGATTGTTTATAAACTATTCTTGACAAAGGATGGTTTTCTCCAGAAAAGAAAATCAACTTGCCCTTTTTGCCATTTGTCTGACCCCTGGGCTCTTAAACAAAGATGTCATAAAGGCTCTGAACTTTGATTTTTTTGCTAGTGTAAAAGAAAATGTATTATCTTGCTCCTTCCCTTTTCTCCCTCAAGCTAGTTGAATGAAGTTATTTCTGTGATTGAGCAACTTTGTTGTGATTCTTTCCTCTTGGCTTTTTTATATAGCCAGTTTCTCTAATTTCATTTTACTTCCAAAGCTTGCCACCTCAGACTTTTTTATATTCCTGAATTTAGGATGAGTACATTGGGATTAACCACTGCTGGATTCCCCATTTTTTTTTCATCTTCGATTTCCCCCTCCTGTCCTCCGTATGTACCACCACGTAGTTTTTCATATGTATTCCCACCATTTCCTTCTAGGCTGCCAAGAGATTGCAGAGGAGTTTCGTTCCCAGGAGATTGATGGACAGGCCCTTTTATTACTTAAAGAGGAACATCTTATGAGTGCCATGAACATCAAGTTGGGCCCTGCCCTCAAGATCTGCGCCAAGATAAACGTCCTCAAGGAGACCTAAGGTGGCCCTCTTGCACAAACGAGCCTAAGGCAGACACTCTCCACTGTCCAGGTTATAACCTGGTACCAGCAGACTTTACAGGGAAGAAAGAGCTGTTCCAATTACCCGAATCTTCTGTAGAAGGGATTACTGAGACAGGGAAGAAAAGTGCAAGAATTGGTTGCTGGTGCTACATGGCGGCAGCTATGACATTTTCTCTGGTTCTACCTTATTTTTTAAAATCATTACAGTTCTCACTTTTCTCACCTACCCTAATCCAATCTTTATAAAAGCAGTCTAGAGAACTAGGACTGCTCAGCCTTATCCTGGAATGGAGTATCTAGCCAGGGTCTCAGCTCTCCAAGAGGAGTAGACAGTACCCTACGGTAAGGCAGTGGGTAGGACGTAGGTGTGCCTCCACAGTGGGAGAGATAGGGTTTCTCTAGCTTGTGTGACACAAGTAGCAACATCTGGTACTCCCTCTCGTCCCTCTGGATTGCTCAACTGTGGCTGGGGCCCAGAGTTTTCTTTGTCGCCGCTCCCTTGGTATTGAATGTTTTCTCCTGCATCTGTGGCAGGCTCACTTGCTGGTGTAGAGACTTGGTGGGCGTCATTCTGATTTGTTGCAGGGGCTAAAAGGTGTGTGGCGCACACATGGTTGTCATTCTTTTTGCATTCCCCTGCTCCCTTCAGTTTCTCTGTTGTCTCCTGCCCTGCCTTTATTTTCAGTTCCAACTCTGCTCTGTCCTATAGCTTTATTAAAACAGGAGTGTGTGGGGCTGAGGTCAGGAGTATAAGTACCTACCTTAGGCGCTATTCCTTCTACAACAAAAATATTAAATATTTTTTTTCCTCCTCCATAAAAGGATAAAAATTGGTCTCAGTTGTCTCTTACTCCATTCCAGTGTCTCTACCCTCTTCTTTCATATAAAAGACTAGGGCAACTTGTTTGTTTGTTTTTTTAATCTTTTAAGTGTTTTTATACAAAAAAAAAATGTAGTTTTTTTCTTTTTTCTTTTTGCATTTTTAAAACACCAGTATGGGGGAGGGGTGCAAACAAGTTAACAAAAAAGATGCTTTTATAACATTATTTTCCCTGTTTAGAAAGAAGAAAAAAAAAAATCATTCCAATAGTATTTAAAAGTCCAAAGACGAAATAATTTCATTTTCTTCCCTAAAAGCTATTAAGAGCCCCTGCCGATTGCGCCCTCTTGTGTCCAGTGGAGCCATGTTACTCTTCGATGGCCCAGGTTCACTATTATGGAAAGATCAGCCGGGCTTCTTTCTGGGCACATGGCCTAAACAAAAAAGTGGAAGCATCAGAGGATTCAAAACCTCTCCCCACAGAAACTGCTGTGGGCAAGAAGATACTTCCTTGAGCCAGAAGGGACAGGTGCAGCAGCATTCCACACCCAGAGCACAGGATGGCAAAGCACTAGATGTCCCACCTCTGCTTTCATTCTTTTCCAGAAGATTGGGTGGGGAGGGAAGGGGGAAGTTGACATGCCTGTGAAGAAAGTGCAACATATACAGAAATACTGGAAGAGGGAAACAGCTTAGAAAAAAAGCTTTGCCTAAAGCTTTTACTGTGAGTGGGAGAAGAAAGCCATCAAGGAGATCCCACTACAGGTAAACAGACTTCCTTTTCTGAAACCCCTATAGCACAAGAGGTCCCATTCACTTTCCCTTTCCAATGGACTAGATTTCTGGATAAGACATTTTGGCCATATAAGGTCCATGACCACAAGGCCACAATCGAGGGCCCAGTTCCAGCTATGAGGAACTGCCACTCCACTGCCAACAACTGATGTGATGGTATTTTATAATTCTCTAAGTGGGAAATTAAACATTTTCCCCATCCTAATCCCAGAGGTGGGAGAAGCAAGCCTGCAACATCCCCAGGCTCAGACCAATAAAAATACTTGGAATGTAACCAAGTAATCACCATAGAGTAGTTCCAAGCAGCAAGAAATTACATCCAGGTTCTCATGGAGACTACTGTAGGGTACAGAGTAACAGCATGAAAGCAATCAAACCTTGTATAAATAATGTTTCTTTGCCCTTTTTTTTAATTAAAGAAATCCAGTGTCTCAAAAACTTGTGATAATGTGTTTAAAAAAGACTCAGGACTCAGGGAGCCTGCCACACTTTTTTGCTCACTATAACTATCTTGTACCTTCTGATACCAAGAGATAGTGTGATAGCCTCTTCTGCACAGGCCCTCTTATTTTATCTCTGTCCTACAACTGTACCTCTCTAGAAGAAAAACAAAATAGGGAGCAAAGGGAAGGCATTTCTACTAGTGAGAAGAGAATGCAAATCAAAAGCAAACTGGAAAGCAAGATCAATGTTAAAGATGGGATGAGAGACTGGAGTGGTGAGACTGCTTAAGAAATCTGGCTGAGTATGCTTTGGTTTGGGGGACTGAAGAAGCAGCTGGGCATTTAAGTGCAATCACATTGGTAATAAATGATCATCCCTTTCTTCTGACTCCTCGCCCAGCTGATCATCCCCCACACCACGATACGCAGCAGGCACATTGCGGGGTTTAGAACGGCACACAAAGTCACAACCATCCTGTAGAGAGAAGCAAAGGAAGGAAGTGATAATCTGGAATAACCAACTTTGAGGGTGAGGCAAAATATACCTATGGCCTAAGAATATGGCAAGAACTAGGTTTCTTCAAGGAAAATGAAGAGAAAATCCAGAAGTTCTAAGGGCAAGCCTAAATTGAATTTAGGGCTAATACGAGAAAAATTCTAATTAGGTCTTACTTTCTCCCCATCCAGGTCCCTTAATAGCTTTATCAGATTCCTCAATTTAAGCAATAGTGTTGCTCCTCCAGCGAAGCCTTTCCCAAGGCCAGACACTAAGATGCTATGCTACTTGTTACTTTGTACTAGGGCTGACAAGTACTTTGTACTTGGTTCGCTGGGACTCCTTTGTGTTTAGCACCGAGGTCCTATGTCCCTGGAAATCCCTCTGTGGGTAAACGAGGGTGGTTGGTCACTCAGCCTTGGTGGCACGCTACAGACTCAGCCACCAGTCCTGTTACTTACTGCTACCAGGTTGCCAAGATCTTGCCAGAAGGCTAAGTGGGGAAACTGCTCCATTCCCTTGGCTCCCACCACCAGTCGCTGGTATAGGAACCCCCCGATGATATAGACTGCAACCAGTGATGCAAACCTATTGAGGAAGAAAGACATCGCTACTTAAAAACCAAGGAATAGTAAAACTGATAAGAAAGGTAATCTTTATATTCTTTAGTGGTTTCCTAGTCTGTATTCTGTAAAAATGGGGGGAAAAAAACCCTAAAATGGGAAGGGTGCCTTCTTTAGAAAACCAGTAAGAGCACATCTAAAAGCAAAGGCTCAGACAAAAATAAGACAATGTGTGACTCTGACTTATAGCCCAAAATAAGTACTATTAGCTAGGTATACAGTTCCACTTCCCCGGAAGTTCTTATAATCTAATGGGATAATAATAAAACTGTCCAGTTTTCCAGTAATGGGATGTAAAGCATTTCCAAATGCAATTAGGGGTGAAACATTATATCTAACTTTTTAAAACTTTCATAATCAAGAGTTTAAGAAAGTTTTCCCCCCCTCCAATTGTAGTATAGTGTGTACACATAGACAATTTGTGTCTAAGTGTCACCAAGAATTGAGTTTAAGGGGGAAAAAAAAAAGGAAGGTTTGGATTGATAAATGAAAAAGCACTCACGTGACTAGTAAGATAGAACCCACACTGAGGTGAGAGATCTCTGGGGAACAGGCCAGGCTGCTATCCATCTCGAAGAGGTAGAAACAATCTTGAACTTTGCCTCGCTCCTCAAACACAAGGTTAAAATTGTCCTGATGATGAAAGGACAGAACAGAACACAACAATGTGGTTAACTGTTTCGACGCTTACTTAGAAAAAGAAAAAAACCCACAAACTAAAAAACATTTGCCTTCTCTCCTGGTTCAGTAACTTATTTTCCATGTATGATCAAACACAGGTGTTTGTGACACAAGGAAAAACTGAACTAGTTTTCTCTTGTCAGTCCTAATGTATCTTTTCCCCTGTGGAAATTCTCTCCCCCTCAGGTCAGTGCTCTCATCTGCTCTCTAGGCTCATGTGCCCCGGGATGCCTCACCGCTAGTGTGTGTCGATTGCAGGAGATCATCACCACTGCACGACGCTGCTCCATGCCACAGTGACTATCATATTCGTCACCCCCTTTATAGGTCAGCATGATCCAATTACCTGAGGAGGGACAAGGGAAATGTTGCTTTGGGGCAGGAAGGCAGGCATGGGTATGATGGTAGAAAGGACGGAGGAGTTCAATGAAATTGGTTTTGATTAAAATAACCAGTATCAATATGAGCTCTGTAAACCAGAAATACCAAGTTAAAACTTGCTTCTTTTTAACAGCTTTGTGTTCCCTTAAGATAATGAAGAATCAGATATTCATGTAAGAATAGTCTTAATTTTCCATTTTAAAGGCAGGCAACTAATAGTGCAAAAACAATTAGGACCCATGCTTTCACAGATTGACATTTTCTGAACACCTGAACACCTGCTCACATCAAAAGAAGAGGTTCCGTAAAATTCTTAGGTGGCAGGGGAAAACCTGATATTTAAAATTAGCCACAGATAAATGCAAGGTGGATGATTTTTAAGATCTGGAGCCATTTCTTCTTTAATACTTATGGCACTCAAATTTCTTTTGCAAAATATCCTTTGATTTATCAATCATGTGAGGTGAATAAGGTAAAGATTCTGCTTCTAATCTTGCACATATGAAGAAACACAAGATGAAATGATTTTTCAAAGTCAAAGGCAAGTAAACATAAGCTGGGTCAAAAATTCAGTCTTCCAACCCCCTACTTACCCCCAAATTCTTGATGTTATTTTTTATTATATTATTGATACGAACAAATATCTGCACTGGGAAGGAATTAGGTGGAAAAGGTGCTCACATAGTTCCTTCCAGCAATACGATTTTATGACTTTTGAGAAACCTAATCACCACAGCACAAGTTGGCTGAGGAAGTTTTGGTAGACAGGTTTGCAAAAAAGCTTAATTTCTGAAAATGTAGTGGGCAAAACTGGACTAATTCAATGAGAAATGGTCATTGTTGGTGTTCTCAAGCCTGGTATGAAAAACACATTAAGTTACAGAATCCCAGCCAGATTCTTTATGCATGAGCTCTTCATTAACTCTAAAACAGACATAAAGGTCCTGGCCCATGACTCCAAAGGTGCTGTGGAACTAGGTATCTTGTGGTTTGTAGTCTCAGGTAAGCTGAAGCACATGTACCATATAATACTCTGAAAAGAATGCAAAAGGCTGACACATACAGGATCGTCAGAGGGATTGACCTGGGATCCATTAACCAACAAGGAGAGTCTTACTTCCATTGAAGATGTGAGTCTCGTTGAGTCTCCCTACCACTCTTTCCTTCCCATTACTTTTGTTGATCTGCACCAGGCCTGCCCCAGAGGTGCGGTTGCCAGCTTCCCGGCACACCCTGAACATGTAGATGTATGTGTCCGGGCCCTGGCCCACAGTGCTCTCAAAGCTGTAAGGAGAAGTGAGGAGAAAGAAGGAAGAGAAGTTACTGGCTATCAGCTTTAGGACAAGCAGCCTCTCTTCCTTTAAGCTGCCTACCTCCACCCCCCCCTCACCCCCTGCCAAGTGTGATCAATTTATTTATCTGATGTCACAACTAAATGTATTAGTTAATAATATTTGTTAATCATGAGATATCCATGTAATAGTGAATAGTTCATTTGTTGAATGAAGACAATCCTAATTGTTGACAATGACTGTTTAAAACACAACCTCCAAGACAGCTATATATTCTAGAATACCTGTTCTAGACTATACTGAAGTGTCAGTTGCTATTTCCCTGTGAATAGGATCTATGTTCATGGGAAGTATCCCATGGCTCCTTGTTCCTTGAAGATCATCTTCAGATTTGCATACCCAAAGATTCCTGACACTTCTGATGTGTATAGGCCTCAATGTTTATCTGATACTTCTAAAGTCCTATTACATGGAAGTACCAATAATGCTTTTTAATTCCTACAAGCTGTTCTCCTGGACCCAGTCT
This sequence comes from Taxidea taxus jeffersonii, assembly GCA_003697995.1. Lineage (NCBI taxonomy): Eukaryota > Metazoa > Chordata > Mammalia > Carnivora > Mustelidae > Taxidea > Taxidea taxus. The sequence continues at coordinate 28,688 of RCUC01127935.1, forward strand.
TGAAAACAGTGACTCTTCTGCATAAGAGAATTGCACACTGCTACTAAAAACTGGGCTCAGAATTTGCTCTATAGCATTAAAAAACAAAAACAAAAACAACCAAAAACAAACAGGGTGCCTGGGTGGTTCAGTAAGTAAGGTATCCAACTCTCAATCTCAGCTTAGGTCTTGATCTCAGAGTTGTGGATCTGAGCCCTACACTGGGCTCCACGCTGGGTGTGGAGCCTGCTTTAAAAAAAAGTTTAAGATATGGCCAAATAAGACCAATATTACTAAAGTTCAGACTAGAACCGTCTCCCAGAGTTGGTTATTATACATGTTTTCCCTCCATATAGAGTAGTAATACTAAAAGTCAGTAAGTGAAGGGAAAAAAAAATATATTTTTAAGATTTTGTTTTAAAAGTATTTCTATACCCAATGTGGGACTTAAACTTACAACGCCAAGATACCAACTGAGCCTGCCAGGCCCCCCAGAAGAAAAGATTCTTTAACAAAGTTATTTTCTCAAGCCCTTAAAGCTGTTCTCAGTTACCTTTTGTTATACAGTGGTTGCAGCCTCTTCAGTAGAGCCAACTCTTTCTCGGACTCTCGCCCTTTTTCTCCTACCAGGTCGCAGGTTTTTTCTTCTGTCTGCCAGGATTCTCTTACTGCCACAGCTAGGAGCAGTGGCAGGAGCAGTCTAGTCCTCCAGCAACTGTAGAAGGGGAACATCCTTTTGGGAGAGGGGATGTGGGTGTTGAGGAAGCGGGGAAGATCAGGGTGGGGGAAGAGAGAGAGAAAGCACATGAATATATAATTTCTACTGTTTTATCTACCATCCATCACTTATTCTACATTAGTCAGTTTTCCTTATTAACACGAAGTTGGGTTTTATTTTTTTGTGTCTTATTTCCAGCTTTTAGCTTTCACCCATTATTTTTTTCCCTGTCCGCTAACAGAACAGGATTCTTAATCTTTAGGTTTTTCTTTTTATATTTTGAGAGAGAGAGTATGAGCATCTTTACTGTTTCATGAAAAGTTAGATTGCAGTATCTCACATTTAAAGTTTAATACTGTTCATAAAAATGGCTTCAACCTGCCATCCTCCCTAAGGTAACACTCAAATTATAACTTAACACTTGATAAAGACTGGTTGAAAGTTATTGAGAAAGATGTAAAATAAGGAAAGGGACTCTAGTACTTTGGCTCCTAACTTCTCCTGTCAATGGTCAGAAGCATCAATAGTCTTTGTTCATATTCATCGTAAGAAAGATGATTAGAGATAAATAAAGCCATAGCACCTAAAAGCTGACATTTATCTAATTTAATGGCTCATCTCTGAAAACACAAACGTTTAAATTATAGGAAGAAGAAAATTCACTAGGTTGTAGTGAGTGAAGACGTCTTTCAAAATCCACCTCAGGCTCTACATGTCACAAATTTCAAGAGTTTCTAAACTTCCAGTAAGCAGAGTTGTTTTTGTACACTCTGAACTGGTGACAATTCTTGGGAATCACTAAGTCACCTTCCAATCCCCCTCCATGGAAACATATGGTTCCATTTCCTAAACTCATTTTCTTTTCTCTAATCCATCTTCACCCAGGACATACTAATTTATCCTTGCAAAAGACTTCACTCTGATGTCCATTAGTTAATGATCCTCCAGGCCACTGCTACTTGTTAATTTCATAACAGTGTCAGTTATCATACAAATATTTAATTCTTCCCAACTTTCTCACTTGTAGTAACATGCTTCCAGATTACAAGCCTGGAGTTTGGCTAATTAACTCTTTAGAGTCCTCTAATTCTTTTTCAGGTTAGTTCATCAACTCCAGTACATTTCTAGAATAAAAAACTAGGCAGAGTTTAATGGGTATTAGTAAATTTAAAGATAGGAAAATGGAAGCTCTGAGCCCTGACTGAATTTTCTCTACTCCCCTAAACAAACTTACATTTGACCTTCTGTTTTCCAAACTCCATTAGGGCAACAAATGCTTGGGAAGTTGTCTCCCTGACTTTGTGTATTTTTTTTTTTCTTTTAAGATTTTATTTATTTATTTGAGATAAGAGAGAGAGCAGAAGCATGGGGAGGGACAGAGGGAGAAGCAGACTTCACTTCCAGCAGGGAGCCTGACATGGGGCCTGATCCCAGGATGCTGGGATCACGGCCTGAGCCAAAGGCAGACACTTAACTGACAGAGCCACCCAGGTGCCCTGACGACTTTGTGTATTTCCAAAACCAACTCACTACAGTAGTATTAGTAAAGTGTTTCAGCAGAATAATTATCGCCAGTCGAAATGTCCAAGGCCCCCATAAAACAGATTTAGAGCACTAATAGGACACTTTAATAGAGTACTTGCCTTTTACTCTTAAAAGCACTTAACATGCATTAATTAATCCTCATAAAACCCTATGCAGTAAATACAATTATTGTCCTTATTTTACAAATAAAAGAACTGAGACATAGCCAATGGAGTGACCCAGAAAGTCTGGCTCCAGAGCTCATGGTCTACACTTAACCACTACAGTGTATCCCCTTTCACATTAATTTTTTGGGGCTCAGAGTAGGCAGCCAAAGCCTTGCTTTCTTTTTGACAAAGCAGGGGGAAGTGACTCCTCACATAGTTCACTGAATAGGAGGTAGAATAAAGAACTCAAAACTCAAATTCCTACCTTCCCTAAATTAACTCATTGCTCAACACATTACATGATCAGCGTGTTCCTAAAAAAAATATTAAGAGATTCCTTTTATTAGACTGATTTAACACACCATATTCCTTATATTCTCTCAGGATCTAATTTAAAATTTCAACGTTCTGGGCTTTCAAGCTTTTTTTTTTTTTTCCCCCAGACCACTTTCCAGAGGGGATGCTCATGCAGAAGGTTGTGTTCTATGGCCTCAAAGTTAGTTCCTTATTTGTTAACAGTTTATGATTTCTTTCCCCAAATTAGAACAAAATTGGGATAGGATAAAGGGTTAAACACCCTGCAGTCTCCATTAGTGGAGCTGAACTCTCTTTCATTTGCTTATTCGTTCAAGAAGTTAGACTGAGAATCAACTTACACTCTTCTCTCTTTTCTGCTTAAGGTTTGTCTGTTTTGAGCTACTTCTTTGATTCAGTGGCAAATGCTCCAAGTGCTTTATCTATATTGTTTGTAATCTTCACAGCCAAGAAAAGTAGGTATAATTTCTCTCTTTTTACAGATGAAGAAACTGATGCTTACAGAGGTTAAATTATTTGCCCTAGGTTATACAAGTATTAAACATGTGCGAAGTTGGTGGGGCAACTTGGATGATTCATGCCATAAAGCTATTTTCTGATAAATATAGGGGTGCAAAAACATTAGCGAGCGTATGAAATCCAAGGGCTGTGTAGTTCCCTTTTAATGTGCTACACTTAGATCCTCAAGGTGCAATAATCTGTCTAGACACTTTGAAGATAAAGGGCCAAACTTTAAGATTTTGAAAATCCCCTTCAATTTTCTTGTTCTAGGACAGATCTATTTTAGTAATGCTAAACAATTCTCTTCAATGGAATGACCACTGACTAAGCCAGGAACTGGGAAGCAGTTCAAATCACTGTGCATCTGTACCACTCTTTCCCACCCATCAAGACTAGCCATGAGCATTTTCCATTTTTCAGTGGAATTTCTACTTTTTGCTGTCTGGCTCATTCATTCCTGAGGTAACGACCCTCATCTCCTGTCTCCAGCAGTCTACTCTTTCAGAAGAGCAGCCCTAACTAGCTAAACGGCCCAAAGCTGAGAAGCCCTAGACAAGCGGCTCTAGGTCCCCTGAGCGGAAGCTCCCTACAAAGAGAAAGCACAAGATAAGCCCTCTAGTAGCTATCCCATATCATACACGCATCCTCCTCAAACTTCTCCCAGGGTTCTAGAAATTCTTATTCCGTCTAGTCTCCTGATTTCCCAACTGCCTAGGGCCGTATCCTCTCCAAATGAGGCCACTTTACCTTCCTCCACAATGCAGGCCAAAAATTCCCTTTACAGGTATCCAGTAACACCTCCGGAGACTCCATACCCAGGGTCCTTCCTTTCTCTGTCTTCCAAATACACGTCGAATCCTTCTCCGGTCTTGGTAGGTCCTTACTTCCTCACTCCCTTCGGGAGTAACTCCCCGCCCTCACTCCTCCGCCTCCATTCTGCCCTAGGGCTCCTGAGCTGGAATTTTGGCTAGAACCTCGGCCAATGGAGACTTGGCGATCTCAGCCCCTGTTCTCGGCACCGAGGTGTGAGCGCTCTCCAGCTCCCCTCCTCCTCCACGCCCCTCATACTCACGTGTCACTGGCACAGGGAGTAGCCAAGGCGCAGAATCCCTGGCTGAATACCTGTCTGGGGCTGGGAGACAGGGCCAGCGAGAGGCCAGCCACAGACCCCTGACCCAGAACTCGTGTCAAAGGCCAGCGTTCCCCAAAGCGCCTCGCTGTGCTCCACTCCGGGAACCGGAAACAGGAAGCACCAGGCGTCTTCTGAGCAACTGCTCCTCCCACTAGACCCCGCGGCATGTGACCACAGAACCATTTCGCCCCTTTCCCCTTCCCGGTCTCCCGGCCGATCCCACACCCTGATTGGTCAGGATCCCGGTCCTGTAGCTCCGCCCTTGTCCTATCAACTCCAACCACTGTCGAGATTTTCAAGTTGCGGTCCACCTTTTTGGGGGGGTCGCGTTTCTACCAATGGGGTCCCAGAGTCCCGCCCCCGAGCTTCTCCGCTCGCGGAGTCGCTCGCGGAGTCACGCGCGGTCACGCGGGGTCACGCGCGGTCACGCGCCCGGCCAGCTCCCTGAAGAGGGTACGCGAGAGCGGGCGACGGAAGCGGAAATATGGAAAGGGGGCCGTCGCCCAGGCCTCAGTGGGAGCTGTAGTTCTCGCCCCGGGTCTCTGCCTCTCGATACTTCCTCAGCCTGTTTGCCGCCGGCGAGAGGCGCAGTTTCGCCGTCGGCCGGCGCTGAGTCGCGTTGTCTTCAGGGTCGGCACCTAGAGGAGAGTGGACGATACCTTTGTTTTGTATTTCCTTTCTATACTTTAGTACCTTGGGGTCTGTTGTTACCAGTACTGTTTTCATTAACCTTGTCATCCCGGTCATTCTGCGTAAAACACGGCAACCAGTTCTGTTCACCGGAGGTTTTGCGGCATTTTGTGTGATGCGCCCTCGGTAACCAGTTCTGTTCAGTCCATCCTATCGGCAGTTCTGGTGACCTGGGGAAAGAACAATCCCTTTTTAGTCTCTGTGCCTTTGCCAAGATCCTCGGCGGTTTCCCTCTGGTCGGTCTGAATTCGTCGCTTGCTGAAGTCCTGCGCGTTCCTGGAACTCGGTTCAAATGCTTTTGCTCCCGTGACTTTCTGGATTTTAACGCTCTTCGGAATGAAGAACTCCTTCCTCTAAGTGCCCGCTTGTTGCCTCCACCTGGTTTTAACCGGATTCCATCCTGCTTTGACTCCTGCGTTGCGTTGCTTTTGTGTGTGTCCCCCTCTCTTCGCGGGTAGGGACTGGATTTTGATTCGTCCTTTTCAACCAGAGCTAGTACAGTGTTTTGAATTCAGTCATGATAGGAGCTAATACGTGCATAGTTGTGTGGTGCCGGCAGTGTTCTAATTGCTTTAAATGAAAATTAATTGATTTAATCTTAACCCTAACCTTGACTTTTAAAGCTGATGGAGGGGACGCCTGGGTGGCTCAGTTGGTTAAGCAGCTGCCTTGGGCTCAGGTCATGATCCCAGCCTCCTGGGATCGAGTCCCGCATCGGGCTCCTTGCTTGGCAGGGAGCCTGCTTCTCCCTCTGCCTCTGCCGGCCACTCTGTCTGCCTGTGCTTGCTCTCTCTAACAAACAAATAAATAAAATCTTAAAAAAAAAAAAAAAAAAGCTGATGGAGGCTAAGGAACTTACTCTGGGTCCCACATCTATTAAGATACGTTGTCAGTATTCAGGTTCGGTAATTTAGGCATAAGTTAGTTATATATGCATGTAGTCTTCAGAGTCCAAGCTCTCACGCAATACCTTACGCTCATTGTTTAGGATCCTGCATTTGTTTATTGATTGGTACATTCAGTTCAGCCAAGGTGGTTATGTCTGGGTTGGGTTTGAATGTGTTCTCACGAAAAAAAATAAGAAAATTAAAAAGTGAGTTTCTTTCTAATAATAAGTAATTTGTAATCAGAAAATATAGAGAAGGACAAAACAAAAATCCAAAACCCCACAAAGAGGTGTATTTCTCTCAAGAATATGTTATCCATTTCCTTCTTTTTTTTTTTTAAAGATTTTATTTATTTATTCGACAGAGAGAGATCACAAGTAGGCAGAGAGGCAAGCAGAGAGAGAGAGGAAGGGAAGCAGGCTCCCTGCTGAGCAGAGAGCCCCGATGCGGGGGCTCGATCCCAGGACCCCCAGGGGTCCTGGGATCCCGGGATCATGACCTGAGCTGAAGGCAGAGACGCCGCTGAGCCACCCAGGCGCCCCTGTCCATTTCCTTCTTAAAAACATTTAATGTAATCAAATTTTTCTCTACATTGCTAACTTTACAAATAAACTTTTAATTTTTATTTTTTAAAAGATTTTATTTATTGATTTGACAGAGATCACAAGTAGGCAGAGAGAGAGTGGGAGGCGGGCTCCCTACTGAGCAGAGAGCCCCATCAGGGGCTGGATCCCAGGACCTTGAGATCGTGACCTGAGCCCAAGGCAGAGGCTTTAACCCACTGAGCCACCCAGGCGCCCCACAAATAAACTTTTTAATGGTTGTGTAATATTTAGGTGCATGGATTACTGCTTAAGCAATTCCATTAGAGTTAGGTATTTAAGGCATTCCTACTGAATTTTTTTTTTTTCAATTCATTCAACAAATACTTATTGAGCAGTTACACTGTTAGAGATTTTGGGTGATGAATCAGAGAAAATAAAAGACAAAAATCCCTTTTACAATGAGCTTTCATTCTAGAATTGATGTCCTTTTGTTGGTGAATTCAAATTTTAACTTCAGAAATCTTGCCTCTGGTCATTGCCTAGAGTTGCGTTGGGCTGGAGGGAAGGTAGGTTGTATGTTGGAAATGGTAAAAGGTCCAGCAATATAGTTGAGTAGGATGAATAATTTGTCTTATGTAGTAGGAGTGAGAAGGAGGGAGAGACTTCCCTTTCCATCCATTACAAATAACCTGGGTTACTTCCTTGCTTCTCAGCCTTTAGTGCTGGTTGTGGAAACTATCTGTGCCAGGGACAAAACTGAAATTAGCAGGGTTTTTTGCCTTTCTGCTCTATATCTAGCCTTATCATGAACAAGAACACCCTCCACACCCTACCCACACCCATACCCCTGCCACATACAATTGCTCACTTTGTTTAGAAAGCAGTTCTGTGACTTTTGTTCTAAAATCATATGTTGAGGATGCCTCCTGTTTAGTATAAGCAGAGGAGGGGAAGGTGCTGGAAAGATCTAGTGCTCCCCACTTCATACATGGGGGATATATTCCATGGCCCCTAGAAATTAGGAACAGTACTGAACGCTATATATACTATATATTTTTTTATACATAACCTATGATAAGGCTTGATGTATAAGTGAGGCATAGTAAGAGATTAATGATAATAAAATAGAACAATTATAGGGGCGCCTGGGTGGCTCAGTGGGTTAAAGCCTCTGCCTTGGGCTCAGGTTGTGATCCTAGGGTCCTGGGATGGAGCCCTGCATCTGGCTCTCTGCTCGGCAGGGAGCCTGCTTCCCCCTCTCTATCTGCCTGCCTCTCTGCCTGCTTGTGATCTCTGTCAAATAAATAAAATCTTAAAAAAAAAAAGAAGGTACTGCCTGATATTAAAATAGAACAATTATAACAACATGTGAATGTGGTGTCTGTCAAAATATCTAACTGTGGGGTGCCTGGGTGGCTCACTGGGTTAAGCCTCTGCCTTTGGCTCAGGTCATAATCTCAGGGTCCTGGGATCCAGCCCTGCATCTGGCTGTCTGCTCGGCAGGGAGCCTGCTTCCCCCCCTTCTCTCTGCCTGCCTCTCTGCCTACTTGTGATCTCTCTCTCTGTCAAATAAAAAAAAAAATCTAACTGTACTGTACTCATCCTTCTCCTTGTGATGATGTGAGATGATATGCCCACATGATGAAAGGAAGTGAGGTGAATGACATACAATTGTGATTTAAGGTTAGGTTGCTATCGACAGATAAGTCTGGAGGAGGATCATCTGCTTCCAGGATGTGGTTGACCTTGAATAACTGAAACCATAGAAAGTGAAACTGTGTAGGGGATACTACTGTATCCTGAATTCTTCCTTCAATTCGTTGCTTTGATAATTTTCCCGGTCTACTTTTTTGTTAACTCTGAGCTGGGAGCTTGGTTGGGAATGGCTTTTTAAACCTCTCAATAGCTTCCTTCTGTATGAGTTTTGTGTTGCAAGTTTTGCTCTGGTTTCACTATCAAATCCTACATGCTCACAATTTCTGATCTACTCAGGGATCTTTTGAAATTTGGTAGTTTCTTTTTTTTTTTTTTTTAAGATTTTATTTATTTATTTGACAGAGAGAGATCACAACTAGGCAGAAAGGCAGGCAGAGAGAGAGAGAGGAGGAAGCAAGCTCCCCGCCAAGCAGAGAGCCCTACTCGGGACTGGATCCCAGGATCCTGAGATCATGACCTGAGCTCCAGGCACCCTGTTTGGTAGTTTCTGTTATGCATGTATTCAGTTTGCTATCTTGAACTGGATTTCAGTTTTGAATTTTTATTGATGCTTTCCTTTTAAAACATTTAACATATTTCAAGGACTAAATATATTTTTTGGTTTTGGTAATTTTCAACTTTAATATAATTTAACATTTTTAGAATAGATGCAAGAATAGTAAAAAGAACTCTTGTATTCACTTCACCTGGATTTTTTTTTTTTTTTAAGATTTTATCCATTTATTTGACAGACAGACATCACAAGTAGGCAGAGAGGGGGGCAGAGAGAGAGAGGAGGAAGCAGGCTGTCCGCAGGACCCTGGGATCACGACCTGAGCCGAAGGCAGAGGCTTTAACCCACTGAGCCACCCAGGCACCCCTCACTTCACCTGGATTGACCAGTTGTTTACAAGTCGCCCCATTTGCTTTATTAGTCTCCTCCATCCCCGTACACACACACACACACACCACATACACAACACACACACACTCACGCAGTAGTTTATTTTGAACAATTTGAAAGTTGCCCACTACTGTTAAGGACATTAGTGTATATTTCCCAAGAATAAAGACATTCTCTTAACTTATTACAGTGTAATCATCACAATTAGAAATATAACATTGGTAGAATGTTATTACCTAATCCATGGTCCATATTCAGATTTTATCAGTCATCCCCGTAAATATGTTTTGTAATTATTTCCCATTCCCCAACCACAGAACCTAAGCAGGAGTCACACATTGCAGTTAGTTGCCATTTTTCTTTCTTTCCTTTGTCATTGAAATTTTGAAAAGTAGAGGTCACTTAATTTGTAAAATATCTCTCATTTTGGGTTTTCCTCATGGTTATATTTAGGTATACATTTTCTTTTTTTTTTTTTTTTTAAGATTTTATTTATTTATTTGACAGGTCACGGGTAGGCAGAGACCAGGCAGAGAGAGAGAGGGGGAAGCAGGCTCCCTGCCAAGCAGAGAGCCTGATGCGGGGCTGGATCCCAGGACCCCGAGATCATGACCTGAGCTGAAGGCAGAGGCTTAACCCACTGAGCCACACAGGTGCCCTCCTTTTTTTTTTTTTTTTAAGATTTTATTTATTTATTTGGCAGAGAGAGACTGAGAGAAAGAGAGATCACAAGTAGGCAGAGAGGCAGGCAGAGAGAGAGGGGTGAGCAGGCTTCCTGCCGAGCAGAGAGCTGGGTGCTGGTCTGGATCCCAGGACTCTGAGACCAAGACCTGAGCCGAAGGCAGAGGCTGAAACCACTGAGCTACCCAGGTGCCCCTAGGTATGTGCTTTTTGATAGGACTAAGAGAGAAGTGATGTGTCCTCATATCAGTCAAGATCCACCAGTGCTTTTAAAATTTATTTTTTTTAAGATTTTATTTATTTATTAGTTAGAGAGCGAGCACAGGCAGACAGAGAGGCAGGCAAAGGCAGAGGGAGAAGCAGGCTCCCTGCCGAGCAAGGAGCCTGATGTGGGACTCGATCCCAGGACACTGGGATCATGACCTGAGCCGAAGGCAGCCGCTTAACCAACTGAGCCACCCAGGCGTCTCCAGACCAGTGCTTTTAAGGAAAAAATTAATATAGACTTGTTTTCTAGTAAAAAAATAATTAGTAAGAGGGGCTCAACAAGGACTCTAGGTTATACAGAAGTTACAAAGAAGTAACAACTGGGGTGCCTGGGTGGCTCAGTGGTTGAAGCCTCTGCCTTCGGCTCAGGTCATGATCTCAGGGTCCTGGAATCAAGCCCAGCAACCAGCTCTCTGCTCAGTGGGGAGCCTGCCCCCCCTTCCCCGGTCTCTCTGCCTACTTGTGATATCTCTCTCTCTGTCAAATAAATAAATAAAATCTTAAAAAAAAAAAAAAAGAAATAACAACTACAAAATGCAGCTACTACCTCTGGGCTGAAGACGAGTTAGCAAAGAAGTACCTTAGAAACTTGAAGAAGTGCTTGCTTCCCCAACCACAAGGTAGAGATTCAGGCCTGTGAAGAGTTGGTGTAGTTCCTGTCACAAGAATGTGCAGCCCACTGATGAAATAACAGATAAATTGCTGGAGGGTGTGGGTTGATGTTGACTGCTCCTGGGAGCCTCCTTTTGTCATTTTGACATGTCCCCATTACGTTGGAGCAAATTGTTTACTTTTGGGTATACAGATATTCTGTGTTTATCTTGTATTTTAATTACCCTAGTATCAGTCATTTCTCCACAGGAGCCTGGTTCCTCTTAGCGGGAGAGTGGTGTTGAGAAACCAAGATCTGATTACAAGGTGTGTCTGTTGCTACTTTTGGGTCACTGCTTTAGTGCCTCTAGGCAGAGTTAGGAAATCTATATATATTTCTAAGAGTGAGAAAACAGGCTCCCATTACACAATATATTTATATGTTTTTTCACAGGCAAGAAAATACAGGAAGTAGCTTTATAGCTGATAAACCATACCATTGTGTAAAGCAAGCCTACTGGAGTTCAGTATTTGTTTGAAGTTTCATTTTTTTGTTGTTGGTGAGGTATAATTTATCAATAATGAAATACACAACTCTTAAGTGTACAATTCAATGAATTTAACAATGCATCATAACTGTAACCACCTTGTAATCAAGATTTAGTAGATTTTCATCACCCAAGAATATTTCCTCATGTTCCTTTTTAGTCCTGTCTAGGATTTTCATTACAGTGTTGCATAGAAATGATAAAATTAAACATCCTGGCTTTGCTCCTGGGATAAACCGTACTTTGTCATGATGAATTGTCTCTTGTATTTTTCTGAATTTCATTTGCTGATGTTTTTTCAAAGATTTTGAAGTCTATATTAATGAGTGTTCATGAGTCTAGTTTTTTTTTTTTGAAGATTTTATTTATATATTTGTCAAGGAGAGAGAGAAGGAGAGCACGAGAGAGCATAAGCAGGTAGAGGGAGAAGCAGGCTCTCCCCTGAGCAGGGAGCAGGAATCCATCCCAGGATTCTGGGATCATGACCTGATCCAAAGGCAGACGCTTAACCGACTGAGCCACCCAGTCGTCTGTAATCTTTTTTTCTTGTAATTCTTCATCAGTTTTGGTATCAGAGTCATGATAGCTACCTAAAATAAGTTGGAGAGTATACTTTCATTTTCTGTTTTCTGAAGGAATTGTGTTATTTATTCTTTGAAGCTTGATAGAACATGCTATTGAAGTCATCTGAGCATGAAGCTTTTTTAATGAGAAGGTTTGTATTAAGAAATTCAGTTTCTTTAGTAGAGCTATTCAAAAATTTCTGTTTCTTGTTGTCTTAGTTGGTAAATTGTTTTTCTTTTTTCTTTTTTTTTAAGAATTATCTATACATTTCATTTATTTGAACTCTTTACAAACACAAAAAATTAAAAATCAAATACATTTTCATTTGCTAATATTTATTATCATTATGAAACATTATCCTATAAAATCTGTTATCTGTTTATATTCTCTACATACTTTTAAAAAATTTTCAATTAATTAACAGATAATGTATTATTGGTTTCAGAGGTAGAGGTCAGTGATTCATCAGTATTATATAACACCTGGTGGTTTTCAAGGAATTTTTCCATTTTATCTAAATTGTTAAATTTTTTGGCATACAGATATAATATTCCCTTATTACTCTTTTAGTGTCTTTAAAATCTGTAGTAATATTCTCTCTCTCACTCTCTCAAATAAATAAATAAAATCTTTAAAAAATAAAAAGATTGTAACATACTGAAATTCATTAAAGCTTATATTATTATCTAGTATTGTAATTTACTTGGTAAACATTCCATTTACATTTGAAAGGCATGCATATTCTGTAGTTGTTTGGTATCATTTTGTTGGATATATTTCAATTAAGTCAAGATGGTTATAGTATTGTTTAAAAATTTTAAGTTTTTACTGATTTTTTTGTCTAATTGTTTTATCAGTTATTGAGAAAGGGGTGTTTAAATTTTCAATTATAATTATGGATTTGCTTATTTCTTTTTTAATTTAGTGAGGTTTTGCTTCATATGTTTTGAAGTTGTATTATTAGGTTCATACTCATTTGTGGTTATGTATACTTGATGTTGTGATTCATATAACTATGAAATGTACCTGTTTATACTTGTCAATTTTGTTGTATATTAATAGAACCACTAAAAAATGTCCCCCATTCCCACCTCCAAAGATGTCTATGTCTAATACCTGGAACCTGTGATTACATTTCCTTACATGGCAAAAGAAACTCTGTAGATATGATTAAATTAAGAATCTTGCATTGGAGATTATGTTGGATTATCCAGATAGATCTAGTATAATCACAGTGAAGCAGTAGAGTAAAAGTTAGAAAAAAGAGATATGATGATGGAAATGGGCATTGGGGTGATGCACTTTGAAATGGAGGAAGGGGCTGCAAGCCGAGCAATTCAGGCAGCCTATAGAAGCAGGAAAAATTGGGGTGCCTAGGTGGCTCAGTTGGTTAAGCATCTGACTC
>ML101107.1:0-11653 GCA_003697995.1 Taxidea taxus jeffersonii
TTCATGCTGCCCCTCCTTTTTGCTTCTCTCTCCTTCCATATTTTCTTTGCTTGAATCACCCCTACTTTTCTTTCAATCCCAAGTGAAGCATCTTTCCACCATGGACACTATACTCATCTGCTTGACCAACATCATTTGACCTTTCTCTCATGGTGACAGCGTTAGACTGGAATCAACATCTTTTCTTTCTTTCTTTCTTTCTTTCTTTCTTTCTTTCTTTCTTTCTTTCTTTCTTTCTTCTTTCTTTCTTTCTTTTAATTTATTTATTGGGGGGAGGGCAAAGGGTGAGGGAGAGAGAGAATATCAAGCAGACTCCACACTGAAAAAAGAGCCCAGTGCAGGGCCCGAACTCATGACCCTAAGATCACGACCTGAGATGAAATCAATAGTCAGACCCTTAACTGACTGAGCTGCCCAGGTGTCCCAGAGTGTGTTTATTTCTATCTCCCCACAAGTTTACAAGCAATTTCAGAATAAATACAAAGATAAATCTTTCTCAAATCAGACCCCAAGTTCTAGTTCACAACTTCTGTTGCATTGAACTCAATCAATACCAGGGAGGAAAATCAGACTGTAGAAATGGGCTAACATGGTTCCAAAGAATCCTGAAGTTAGTAAGAATGAATGAAGAAGACAATATTGAGTTAAGCAAAAGAGGATTGACTTGGTTGAAGAGAATTATTTGTATGAAAAAGACAATAGGGAACTTCCAGAGTTGACACTCAATAATGAGTCAAAACAGTGTATTTCCCAGCTTGGAAAGGGAAAAAACCTAAAGAAAATGAATTAACAAGATTATTTGAGTCCATGCCTATTGTCTGAATTCTCTTTGTATCTCCCGTGGCTTGATTCCCCGTCCCTTAGCTCGCTAAAACTATGACTGCCCTACAGCAAAGCCGGCATGAGCAGATGAACAATAGCCATGTACTGAGGCATTATTATATTTTCCTGATAAAGCAAAACAAAAAGCTATATATTTTATATCACAGCATAAAACTGTCCACATAATGTATTAAGTGTGAGGTACAAACAATGCTGCATTGATGTTCATATCAATATTGTATAACAATTCTTACTTCTCAAAATTGACAACATTATATTCACTGCACAGCAAGACGGAGAAAAGGGAAAGAAAATTAGGTGGATAAATAGTGAAATATGGAGTATTCACGGTAAGTGCTAGAATGATTGCAGCAAGCAGCAGGTATTATTCAAGCCTCATATCATGACTGCACAGCTATTTCCTGAGCTTTCTAAGAAAACTACCCAACACTGACTTAAACAACTGTATCCAACTGTTCTCTCTTTTAGAGGTGTTTGCATTAAAACACATGAATTAGGGGCGCCTGGGTGGCTCAGTGGGTTAAAGCCTCTGCCTTCAGGCTCAGGTCATGATCTCAGGGTCTTAGGAGCAAGCCCAGCATCGAGCTCTCTGCTCAGCAGGGAGCCTGCATCCTCCTCTCTCTCTGCCTACTTGTGATCTCTGTCTGTCAAATAAGTAAATAAAATCTTTTTAAATTTTTTTAAAAATAAGACACATGACTTTAAAAAAAACAGCAATATTATTTATTTTTTAAAGATTTTATTTATTTATTTTAAGAGACAGTAGGAGAGAGGCACAATGGAAAAGGGAGAGAGAGTCCCAAGGAGACTCTGCACTGATCACAGAACCCCATGCAGAGCTTGATCTCATGACCCTGAGATCATAACCTGAGCCAAAAGCAAGAGCCAGATGCTTCACCAACTGCCCCACTGAGGTGTCCCTCATTTATTTTATATATATGATTTATAAGATCACTACTTATTATGCTAATAATTGCTATTACTTACAACAACTCTGTGATGTAGGTTTTATTGGTTCAGCTTTACAGGTGTGAGAGTTTTGTCCCCGAGGGTGCACACCACTGTCTACACTCATGCTGATATTAGGACACAAATTGTTCTGACCCCAAATCCCAATGGTGCAAGCATGTAGGCATCTTGGGCAATCCTGGATGCAAAATGAAGTCATACATTGTAGGTGAAGTTGTGCCTCCTGTCCAATATGGTCAGTACTCTCCTGCCATCAGTCACCACCTGGGTTGTACTGTTTCAGTGCTGATTAATATCACCTACTGGGATCAGACAGAAGGAATCAGCCCAGAGACTCAAGGTGCATGTGCATGGAGTCAGCTTGAGAAATGAAAGTGAAGGTCTGATGCTTTGAGGCTGAGAAGGAACAAGCAAACAAACTATGCCTGGAAAACTTTGTTCTATTCCTGGATATGGCCACCAACCAGCTATCCAGTCCGAGAGATGTCACTTAGCCTTAGTCTTGTCATTGCAAAATGCAAGACACGGGGCAGGATTTTTATATTTCCTTCTAGCTTTCCAATCATTCAAGCTTATGTTTGTCAATAATCTGAAGGATCAAATTTAAAACGTGATTTTAGAATTTGAGAGGCCGCAGTCTGCATCTTGACTCTGCTGCATATTAGCTATGAGACTTTGGAAAAGTTATGTAGTCTTTTTAAGCTTCTGTCTGCTCACCTAGGAAGTTAGTAATAACTATTTCATGAACTTACCAAAAGGATTAGAGTTAATACAGTCTGCTGAGCAATGTGTCTAAGGGTATGATCATGGTGGTTGTTAACTGCTTATTAGATTCAATTGCTTATCTAAAGAGCTGAATGCTACCCCTGGGGGGTCCCAGTTCTCTCATTCTAACTCTTTCTTATCTATGAAGGGACTTAGAATTCATAACACAGAGTTGTCTTTCTGATTTATCCCTGCAGCAATTTAACAGTCATAGGCTTGACTAGCCTTTAGTATTGTCAAAAATCAACCTGCTTGGGGTGGGACGCTTTGGTGGCTCAGTGGGTTAAGCCTCTGCCTTCCACTCAGATCAGGATCCCAAGAGCTCTCTGCTCAGCGGGAGCCTGCCCCCCACCACTCCCTGCCTACTTGTGATCTCTGTCTGTCAGGTAAATAAAAAAAACTTAAAATCCCACATAAAATGCTTATAATCCCACAAAATTAGCTCTATCTCTAAGACAAAAAGCTCTTTTAACTGAGAGAATTGCCTTTGAAAATTCAAGTCTCCAGAGAGCGGTCACCTTGAATTTCTAGTTCACCTTTCGTAAAACCTGTTAAAGGTAACAAGCTGAGTATATGGAGAGATGGAATGCAAGTCCAGAGAAAAGGAAGGAGTAAGGGCATCAGGGAAAGGAACAAGAAGAAAGGTGGGCTTCTAGAGCTCTCTTGTCCTTAGTAGAGTTCTCTTTCTTCCTGTTTCTCTTGGCTCATTGGACCCATGATTCAGGAAGAGGTAGAAGGGGCATCAGTTTGGAGATGTTGCTCCAAAGTTCATGGGATACTTGCAGGAACCTATTCCTTGACCTTGGATATAATTCTTAACTGCTAGGACATCTAGGCTTTTCTGGAAAGATTAGTGTCATCTCTGACCTGCTTACCTGAAAAGTTTCCTATGGGGCTCAAACAAGAAGACAAATATAGGAATGTTTTGCAGATAGAACACCTTATGCAATGGGGAATAGTCATTTTCAACAATTTTACATGCATTCTGTACTCTTTGCCAACTTCCTATATTATCCAGTCTCTTCCAATACTACCACTACTTTTATGGGACATGAGATTAGATTTAATTATCATTAAAATGAGGTGTGTTATCTAATAAAGGGCTAGTATCCAAAATCTATAAAGAGCTTATCAAACTCACCACCCAAAGAACAAATAATCCAACCAAGAAATGGGCAGAGGACATGAACAGACATTTCTGCAAAGAAGACATCCAGATGGCCAACAGACACATGAAAAGTGCTCCACATCACTGGGCATCAGGGAAATACAAATCAAAACCACAATGAGATACCACCTCACACCAGTCAGAATGGCTAAAATGAACAAGTCAGGAAATGACAGATGCTGGCGAGGATGTGGAGAAAGGGGAACCCTCCTACACTGTTGGTGGGAATGCAAGCTGGTGCAACCACTCTGGAAAACAGCATGGAGGTTCCTCAAAAAATTGAAAATAGAGCTACCTTATGACCCAGCAATTGCACTACTGGGTATTTATCCTAAAGATACAAACGTAGTGATCCGAAGGGGCACATGCACCTGAATGTTCATAGCAGCAATGTCCACAATAGCCGAGTTATGGAAAGAACCTAGATGTCCATCAACAGATGAATGGATAAAGAAGAAGTGGTATATATATACAATGGAATACTATGCAGCCATCAAAAGAAATGAAATCTTTCCATTTGTGATAAGGTGGATGGAACTAGAGGGTATTATGCTTAGCAAAATAAGTTAACCAGAGAAAGATAATTATCATATGATCTCCCCAATATGAGGAAGTTGAGAGGCAACGTGGGGGTTTTGGGGGTAGGAAAAGAATAAATGAAACAAGATGGGATCAGAAGGGAGACAAACCATAAGAGACTCTTAATGTCACAAAACAAACTGGGTGGCTGGGGGTAGGGGGGTAAGGAGAGGGTGGTTGGGTTATGGACATTGGGGAGGGAATGTGCTATGGTGAGTGCTGTGAAGTGTGTAAACCTGGTGATTCACAGACCTGTACCCCTGGGGCTAATAATACATTATATGTTTATAAAAAAATTTAAAAGTTTAAAAAAAAATCAGGTGTGTTTCTTATGTAAAATTAATAGCATTGTATGGAAATGCAAATTTATGTAAATATCATGCAAATGAAAACTCCCCATAGAATACAGAAAACCAGGCAAGGATCCTCTTACAGAAGTAAGCATAAGCTTGAACATATAGTTTTTGGAATAATTAATCGTATGCAACATTATAATAGTTGTAAGCCAAATTTCCAGTAAATAAAAATGAATTATGAGGCACACACACTTTCAATTCAAGAAGCTGTGCTAGGGTTTGTGATGCACACGATTACTCTCACAATTACCAGGGGTGAGGCGCGATTCTCATCCTTTAAGGAGGTTTGAGAATGAGGGTGTGATTCAGGGCAGAATGGGCGTCAGAAACGAAGACGAATGTGTTCCTCAGTAAGTAAAAGGACACAGTCTTTAAGTTCTCCAAGTTGGTTTTATTTGTATTTATTTACACTTTGCATAATTATGGTCTAATGTGATGACTGGATCATAATAAGTCTTCCAGTAGTTCTTCCTGGTATTTAGTATTCTGTAATAAATCACCCTGGATGTGTTTATTTATTCAGTAGAGGTTTAATGGTTACTTAATATGCATAAAATAGAATGTTAAATACAACAGGAAGGTCTTTGCTCTCCTGAAGTTCTTAGATAACTGGGGAGATAAGACAAGAACAAGATTCATTAGAATTCATGGTAGAAGACCAGGGAACGTTCGAGAAGCCTTTAGGGAGGCGATACGGTGGCTTGTGGTATCGAAAGATAAATAGAATTTGTAACCTTGGTATATGTTTAGGATTTTGTCAGAACCTCTGTTCAGAAAAAATTAATTTTCAGACTAATTTGAATCAAGGGGACTTCATGAAATTTCAGTAAGTCTGACTTTGTCTTTAAAAAGATGTTTTATTACCCAATATGCTTCATTAGTTGTTGCCATGTGGTCTTTAAGTATTCCATTTATTAGACAAATAATTTCTAATTCCTATTATGTGCCAGGCACCAGGTACCAGGTGTTGGGAATATAAAGTTAACAAGGTACGGTCATTTCTGGCCATCATGAAGCATTTAGATTAGTCGGGGAGATAGATATTAAGTAATCGAGTAGATAATGACAGTGATTGTGAGTGCTATGGGAAAAGGAAAAGATCCTGTTGTGTGCCTCGCATGGCAATGCTTACTGTATGACTGACACTCTAGTTAGGACACCAAAGAAAGGAGAGAGGAGGACAGTCTGGGATGCAAAGTAGATGGTGAGCACAGAGAATAATAATGAAGGGACAGGATGCCCAGAGGTACTGACAGGCGCCAGGTGACAGCAAAGGTCTTGTAGACCCCGTGAGTTTGCACATGTGGAGTGTTTTATAGAATTGTTTTCTTTTTTGTATGTTGTTGCTGTTGTTGGTTTTTAGAAAAGGAGAGAGAGAGCAGGGGAGGGGGAAGGGCAGAGGGAAAGAGAGACTTTCAAGCAGGCTCCTGGCCGAGTGTGGGATCTCACGACCCCAAGATCATGATCTGAGCGGAAGCCAAGAGTCAGATGCTTAACTGTCTACATCACCTGTTTTAAAGAGTTTTACGTAAGCCTATAATAGGATCAGTTTTACTTTTGTTTTTCTTTAGAATCTGTCTGGCTTCTGTGCGAAGAGAAATTTCCAAAAAGGTGAGAATGTTTCTAAGGAGACATTTGGGATGTTTGGCCACATGCGCTGAGGGAAGGGTAATGGTTCGGCCTAAAGCTGCACAGAGGCTGAGGTGCATGGACACGTGTGGGGGAGACGGAGGTGTGTTGGCAGCACCTGGGGTCAGCCCGAGTGGCTTAGCGGACAGGAGGAGCTGAAGGATCATTTCCGGTATTCCGTCACCAGCAGGCGAATAGGGAGGCTCTTCGTAGAGAACAGCGCCACTAGAGAAGGAATATATGTGTCGTTGTGCTGAAATTAATTGTGCTTTATCCAGGGGACGATATCATGGGTCACTGGGTAGATATCTTTGGAACCTGGAACGAAGTTCTAACAGTAGCCTATAAATGTGATCATTCTAGACACCAGCAACAATCACTGATTAGTGATCAGTGAAACGCAGTAGAGGAGGGGGTACATTGTGAGTAGGACAAGGTGAGGAGTGGATATGGGGCAGAATTTTGATGGACACTGTGGTCAGGTCAGGTGCAATAAGAGACACCCACAAAATTAGCAGAAGAAGCACAGTAGAGGGAGAGAGGAACCCGGGAGAAGGCCCCAAATAGGAATGAGAAAAAACATACGGGGACAGGGTTATTTAAGAAATGAGCGGTCTGCAGACTGGAATGAACCAAGAGAAGCTGTCTTTTATTTTTTTTAATTTTTTTTAAAGATTTTATTTATTTATTAGTTAGAGAGAGAGAGAGAGAGAGAGAGAGCGAGCACAGGCAGACAGAGAGGCAGGCAGAGGCAGAGGGGAGAAGCTGTCTTTTAACGAGGTCTTCTCAGTTTCCCCATTTTTTGCCCCAAATAGAACAAAGAAAGGTAGAAGAAATACCCAATCAAACAAAAAGAGGGGAACAAACATCAGAGCTCTGGATGCCTGGGTGTATGGCTTTGGCCAAATACCCTAACCACTTAGAACGCCAGGCTTGCTGGTGTGTGATGAGGACGCACATTCATTTCCACAGAATTTTCAGTTTACTAAGTATGATGATACATGAAGAGTTCAGGCAAAACTGAAGTTAACCTTCCCTAACTCAAAACTCTCCTTTCTCCCTGTAATTCTTTCTCCCAGCAAAAACATACAGACTTGGGGGTAGGGGCCGCCTAGGTGGCTCAGTCGGTTAAGCAACCAACTCTTGATTTTGGCTCAGGTCATGATCTCAGGGTGCTGAGATGGAGCCCCATGTCGGACTCTGCACTGGATGGACTTGGGCTTTCCTTTCCTCTTTCCTCCATCTCAAGGAAATGTTCAAAGCATCTTGGAATGTATTGATTACAGTAACTTTTCTCTCCTTGTAGGCACGGAAGCACATATGCCCAGATACAAACTTACAAAAGTTTCAAACTGGAAAATGGAGACACTTTACTACCTGAGAGCAAGTGCTTTGGCGTCTAATGCTATAGAATTTTAAATTAAGGCTGAAGAATGAGCAAAACAAAAAAAATATAGCCAATGGATTTGTAAATTTTTAATTACTAGGGACAAAGAGGATATCAAAAAAGGAGAATATCTAGAGTGTAATAAATCCTGAATAAAAAAAAAAGAAATGAAATGAGAAAAAAAAAAAAGAATGTGGTGTAAGTCTTAAAATACTTTGTATCTAACCAAATGGAAGTATCCAACAGCCAGGCTGGAGGGGAAGCAAACAAACCCCACAAGAGAGAAGAGAGCTGTGTAGGTCCTGGTAGCTGGCCACCGAGTGTCTCTGGTTTCCCCGAAGGCACTTGCTGACAAACTTTGGAGCCAGCGAGTGTCAGATGTAGTATTAACACTTTGACCGAAAGATGTGTGTCATTGAACATTCGCGGGTCTAAAGGCTGAGTCTCATCAGTTACTCTGTCTTGTCCCTGTGTGCCATGGACCACAGTGCTGGCTACTTTCTGGAGTCAGGGTCAGTGCTCCTGCCCCCCTGCAGGGGGAGGGGAGCTAAACATAGATGGTTTGGGTGCTTTAAGCCCCTGAGATTTTGTGATGCTTGTTAGCTTATCCTGATGGACAGGCCAGCCAAATGTACTCAATTAAGGGAAAACACTGATGATAACAGAAGGAATTAGGAAAGTGGAATGTCCCATGCCACCGGGAAAGAGGAATGAACCTAAGACCTCCGATATA
Organism: Taxidea taxus jeffersonii; assembly: GCA_003697995.1. Lineage (NCBI taxonomy): Eukaryota > Metazoa > Chordata > Mammalia > Carnivora > Mustelidae > Taxidea > Taxidea taxus. The sequence continues at coordinate 8,430 of ML101107.1, forward strand.
GTTCTGATTTATTAAATTTTAAAAATTGAGCAAGAATACACATATAAGAAATATTTAGCAAGAATGCACATATGAGAAATTTAGCAAATAAAGGGGTGTAACCTCAATTCTAGAGAAAAATGTTTAACTTTTATGAATTCTATACATTACATAAAGTTTTATGTTAATAAGTTTGCAAATATACTAAAAAATATTTTTCCTAGGAAAATGTAAGTGAAAAGAATTCTATAAAAATACCTGGTTTACATGTTTTAGGAGTTTAAATGTTCTTCAAGGCATACATACTATCTAAAGCATTTCAAGTTTTAAGGCATAGAAAAAGATCAATATTTTTAAAAGACTGAGGACTTAGACATCTATCTATACCTGCATCGGTGCACTACACACATGTGCACACAGTTCCAAAGTTACAACGATGCTCCAACATGGCAAGATTTAATGCATATTTCCTAATTAATATGCATAATTCATCTAAATAAGTTTAGAGGTGGAAATCCACTCTTTCTGAGTGGCAATGAAACCAATTTTAAGATGTAAAATATTTTCCTGATTAAAGGAGATGTCAGTAAATTTGTTATAGAAGAGAAATGTCTTAATATGATAAATGGAGTACATCTAACACTGGTTTTAAGTATCCTAATTAAAGCAAAGCACAGTGGAATTCATATTAAAATCAGGAACAAGACAACCAGACCCATTATCACTGTTATAATTCAACATTGTTCTTGAAGTTCCAGCCAATGCATCAGGGAAGAAATACAAATACGTCCTATAAACAATGGGGAGATTACCATTACACTCAAAAGGTCTGACAGTCCAGATAGAAAGTTTAGTAGTTTTAGGGCACCTGGGTGGCTCAGGGGGTTAAGCCTCTGCCTTCAGCTCAGGTCATGATCTCAGGGTCCTGGGATCGAGCCCCCCATCGGGCTCTCCGCTCAGCGGGGTGCCTGCTTCCCCCACCCCTGCTGCCTACTTGTGATCTCTCTCTCTCTCTCTGTCAAATAAATAAATAAAATCTTTTTTAAAAATGAAATGTTTAGTAGTTTCAAATGAGCACTTATTCAAATGTTTTAAAATCCATAAAATTACATCCAAATTTCATCTAAGATTAGATGTGTTATATGAATTGTTTCCAGGCCAGGAACTTACACTGGGTTAGCGTCCACTAAAAATAAAACGATCAAAAACACCCCAGAGACATGCTTATTAATTATACTTGATCATAGAAATAATAAAATAGTATTTAATAAAAATATTAGGATTTTGTCAATATGCATTGTTACCAACAGCGAACCCTCCGTACAGGGCCAGTCACGGTGCTGAAATGCCCCCATCATAACTTATGTCCACACGTTTCTTTCTGTTTGGGACAAACAAAGTTGCAGTCCCCTTTGATTAGGGTACTTTGCAAGAACTCCTTTCACTCTCAACACATACTGGCTAAAGTTATTTGCAAACTTTTACAGGAAATAAAAGCCAAGTCCTTCGCTATTTCGAAGCCTGATACCCCTATGTGTGACACTCAGCGTTGTTTCCTTGGCAGGGACCGAGCAATGACCCCTCCCAGGAGCCCAGTACCACCCCTCCCCCGCCCCGGTTTGGATAACTGCTCCTCTTGTTTAACATAGAACAATACCCTTAGATGGTATAGCGTAACGGACGATTTCCTTTCTTATTTTTATTCCTGAAGCTAAGTATGAGTTTTTGTCTCACTAGAGAACTCTAATGTACGTGAATATTTTTCGACTCTTTGAAACCCTTTATCGCATTTATTACTGCTAAGTTGTTGGGTGTTGTCACCCAGACCCAAGAATTCCTGTTAGTGCCTTTACTGAGCAAACTCAGTATGAGTTCAGGATCAAAAAGTGCTAAGTTGATCGACTTGTTTGCTCCAATCTGATGAAGAGTTAATTTATATAATTGCCGTATTTTATCTTGGCTTGGCTGCTAGGGAAATTGAGTCCATCCAGCACCAGAAGGTATGCCACGCACGCTCTGTGCCGGGTTTGCCCTGCCTGCAAGTTACTCTGCCCTGTCCTGCTTCCTCGCACTATGCCAGTTTCATCATTTACTGTCTCTTCCTGAGATTTCTTAGTGTATGCTACCTTAGCTTCTCTTCCCAGTGACCTAAGCCACATGCATCTATGAACACTGCTTAAAGTTTGCACGTTGCCATCACATACTGTTTTTTAATTGTCTCCCTAGTTTCTTCTCGCTTCATTCTCAGCCATTTCTATCTATCTTTTGCCTGTGTGTCTATTATTTCCCCGTCAGAATATGTTGATCAAAGGCATAGCCCCAGTGAAGCCATAAACAAGCCCCCTTCCGTGAAGGTGGGGGTCATATTCCCAGCGTGGATTTCGACTCTTCTTACCGACAGCATGGTCATATGTCTGAAGAAAAGCAAAAAGGAGAACTTTCAGAAAGAACAGGTGCCGATCAGTCCTTGGGGGCTTCCAGGTACCTAAGGGATCTTGTGAACTGCTCATTGCTTTAAATACCGCTCTTGAAACTGGTCCGGGGGCGGCGATTTGGTACAGGGTCGTATTAGCTGAATCGACGTCGCTGCTTTAAAAAACTGGCAAGAACACGAAGACCTTGAAGCTTCTTTTGTGACGAGGAAACCAAAATGGAATATTAAATATTTAAAAAGTAGGTCAGACTTAATAAATGCATTTTCAAGTAATCCAGCCTTTAAATTAAGCCGCAGTCCGGACCAGATAGATTTGAAGCTCTGTGCCCACACCGCACCAGTCCGCACCAGCGCTCCCATGATGCCAAAATGCTATTTACATGGAAGTAGCTTTGTGCAAATTTATATCCAAAAAGCCACAATAAGGAGCCAGAAAATTAAACACTTAATTCTCAGTAGAGGCAAATGTGCCGGCAGGCAGGCTGGAGATTATGCCAAGACTTGGTGTCATGAAGTCTGGGAGGCACCGTGACAAGGAAAAGAGGCTGTGGCAAACACACACGCACACTGCCACCGAGATGTCAGAATTCCCATCTTGCTCCCACCACACGATGACAGGATTTCCCCCACTGCATTGAGAATGATGTTTTCCAGCCACTGCTAACAGGTTCTGGAAATGGGGTGGTTTTAATGAAATACACGCTGGGCTCTGCAATCTTGCCATGCACCAGCTAGGTGGGTGTGTATTACAACCTTTTCTCTGTCGCTGATTCGGGGATGGTGCTGCTGGCCCGGTTCCATGAAGAACGTC
>ML101107.1:11663-28749 GCA_003697995.1 Taxidea taxus jeffersonii
CGCTGATTCGGGGATGGTGCTGCTGGCCCGGTTCCATGAAGAACGTCTTGCTGGGGAAGATGGGCGGGCCAGAGCTGTCAGCATCTGTCTCTATTTGAGGCAAAGGCCAGAGGATGTGTCTGATACTTGTCTCTTAAATAAAGCAGTAACGAACAAGGCACAGATGGATGCTCTACTTAAACTCCATCAACCTGCTCCCGGTGCTTCGCACTGGGACTGCTTTGCCCAGTGGGAGGGCAATCCGGACAGATCCCCAACCATACTAAGTTGTTTTAACCCTGCTCAGCACGGGTACTTACCAAAAGCATGAGATTCATCCGGGCCGAAATAACTCTAGAGATCAATTAGCATACACTTTCTGACTTTTGGGTGCACCTTAGAACACCCAGGGAGTTATTCTAACCATGGCTTTGAGAAAATCGTGATGAGGGCCCCCCAGACCTACAGAATCTGCATCATTACAAAATGGGACCCCAGACATCCTGTCGCAAAATGCATCCCAGGCAGCTCTAGTGTCTCATCCAGGGGGCGAACGTTTTAGCTCCAGTCTCCCCCAGACATGTGGACAAGCTTAAACATCCTTTACGAACTTGTCTGCTCGGTAAGAAAATATATTACCTGATACTTGGGACTGTAAAAGGTGCCGTATTGCAATTTCAGAGAACTCCAGGTTTCCTAAAGCAATTCCTCCTGGTTAAAAAAAAAAAAAAAAAAAAAAAAAAAAAAAAAGCCCCTTTGCCACGTTCACTCTTTGGAACCACAGAGAGTACATTTTTATCCCTTTCTATATTTGAAGGTAAAACTGTCATTATTATGGCTCTATTAAGTTCCTTTTCACCGACGTCTCCGTGTCCTCCTTCTGGTTCCAGGTTAGGTGCCTCACAAACAGATGCTCCATCAGCAACGGAAACAAACACATACAGTGAGAAAAGCGTCCTTTGCTTTGATGGTAAAATGTTCTTGGTTACATGTGAGAACAGCAATTCAAAAAAGGTTGTCTACACAAGAGAAAAGTCTTAGAAAAATCCTCGCAAGTGATCAGATCTAACATCGGAAGTAGTATTCCCGTGCAAGACTGTTTTAACTAAGAAGTTTTCGTACTATCTGAGCGAGGCCACCTAAAATGCTTTGGTCCTGAAAGGAAAAGAATTCGTTTGCCTTACAAGTTGATTATCCCTGTCTTCACAAACTCTTGCCAACTATGGATGCCTTTGGAAAAGACGGAGATGGTGATCTTTCCCTTGGATTCATGTGCTATTTTAAGCTAAAGCATGTTAAAAATTCTAATATCAATAATATTCAGTCTTATTTGCATTCACTGTCTCCCCTGCATGTTTAATTTTGATTTTAAAACATTATAGACATTATTTTTTAAATAGCTTCACCTTGAGGCAGATGTAATAAAACACAAAGTGGGGGAGAAAGTTCTTAATTTGAATTGCAATGCATCTTTCCTTTAACGGTATGATAACAGGAATATTATGGGATCTGAAGACAAGACTTGTGTTCAGAATTGAATTACTTACTGTTAGTCTTCAAATCACATCACTTAATCCTAGAATATTTCTGTAAGTAGGCACAATTACTATTATCACATCATTTTATAGATGTGATTACAAAGCATCAGAAAGGATAAAAAATTTAGACAATCCAATAAATTGTGCATCTGTATTGATTCTAATTACTTTACCTCCAAACTGATTAATCTTTCCATGTTTTCACATAAGTCAAGATAAGGTACACATTTCTTTTCTTTTTCTTTCTTTCTTTTTCTCTCTTTCTTCTTCTTTTCCTTCTCCTTCTTCTTCTTCTTCTTTTTTTTTTTTTTTGGTACAACTTTTCTGATAAGAAAGTTAGCCCTCTTCCCAAACTCTCAATCTCCCTCATATACACATTCCAAAATTGAAGAAAAGAAAGAATTCCATTTTGCCACAGTGGAGCAAAGGAGGATATTTACATGAAATGTGTCTCTACTGAAATTCCTAAAAGCTGGATCCACATTGATCCCCTACTAGATTTTGCTTCCTCTCAGCATACACATTCTTCCCATACTAGGTCATTGATGTCCAATGACTTGTACAAGAAAAAGAGAGTAACTCCCGTTACTTGAACACGTTCTACATGGCATAAAGCCTCCAGCTAGAGTGTAGAGGGGTCCCCTGTCTTGCAGCATCAGGGCGTGACAGGCTCCCAACAATGGCTGCAGGAAGGTTCTCTAGGAGAGCCTTGCTCACCTGCTGCTCTGACCAACGCTTAGCCTCTCGCATTTAACTTAGAACTTCCTCTGCTCCTGCCCTCTGAACTGTAAGGAACTTTTCTACATGTTTCATTAGATTTGAGATGGCAGCCACGCAGAACTCGGCCTCGTTCACTGTTCACCTTTGTCACCCAGGAGTCTGGGACTCTGCCTGCACCTTACGGACACTCCGTAGGTAGCTAATAATTTAATAAATGAAACAAATGAAGGAAAACACAAACTGGGGACCCGTGGGGCCGTAGGACTGTTGTCGGGGTGCAAACCCCTCCTGGCCTTTGGCTTTTCCAAGGGACAGCTCACACTGTGCGAAGTGAATGGAAGGACTCGGGGAGGAAGGAGGTACGTACCAGAGGCAAGCGGGCTTTCTAACCTTGAAAATCACCCTGCTTCACCTCCGGCGGAAATGACAAAGCTCACTTCGCTATGGGACGTACACAGTCGCGCTCACTGGTCTGCTTGTCCGCTCACAAGTGCTTCTCGGCCCTTCCACGTGCCAGACAACCTTCCCCGCTCGGAATTCCACGGGGAATCCAAACGAGGCAACTGCCCTGTCCATGTCACGCCGGCGCTCACGGTCCTGTTCCGAATGGACGTCCATAGACCCCTTCCCACAAGGGGCGCGCAGGCCGAGCCCTCCTGACTCAGCGCGGGTCAGGGTGCAGGAGCCCGGCCGGCGGTCGTCCGCTAAGCTGACCTCTGAAAACAAGTCAGCCGCACAAAACGTTTTGATTCCAGGGTGGGGGGACGCGGACTTCAAGAGACCTTTAAAACCAGAGTGAATGAAAATTAATAATAAAAAAGCCAACACTGCTGACATTTGAACATGGACTATAACGGCCTATAGCACAACAACGAAGCCTTTGCTTAGGTGAAGGCCCGGCGAGGCAAAGGGCCGACCCCTGCGTGCCGAGGGGAAGGACAGAGGTCATCGGAGGGGCCGGTGGCCGCGTCCGTCGCTGAGGGCCTGCGGCGCTGGGAGCGCGGGCGTCAGGGGCTCCGGCGCGGGCAGGCGACCTCGGCGGGCGGCCCGGGCGGGGGCAGACGGAGGCTCTGGGCGGAGCCCCGGACACCCGCTGTCACCCAAGGCGCAGGGAAGCTCGTGGTGCGGTCATCGCCATCGCGGGGAGAGGCTGGCCGCCCACCGAGCCCGCTTGCTTAGGGACTGTGACTCCAAGGGACACGGAATCTGGCCGTTGACGCGCATCCTGCCTTGCCTCAGGCTTCAGAGTCCCTCCAGAAAGCCGTCGTCTGGAAGACGTCATCTTCTTCTTTTCTCTCTCTCTCGGTCTCTCGTTTTCACTGGAACTTTCAAGTTCAGGGACAAGGTAAAATGATGTTTAAGCAGCCGTGCCCGGGCTTGGACAAGTGTTAGGCGCTTCTGGAGCGGAGCCCGTGGCGGGGGCCCTTCCCTGACGAAGAGGAAGATTTCGGGATGGTAACCGAGTCCTCTGCTCGGATTTGACCATGAAATGTGACAACCCAACCCCAAGGTTCCATCACAGCGTTAACCCGAGCGCGTCTCGGTTCCCTGCGCACAGCGCGGTGCCGGGTGACGCCCGCCGCGAGCCAGGCGCCCCGAAACGGCTCTCCTGGGGAAAGGCTGCGGTGGGGAGCCACCTCGTCTTTACTTACTACAAAGGCCTCTATCAAACCGCTCAGTGTCACGGTTGCTAATGTTTTCCTATAAAACATTTGAAGAATTTTGGTTTTAAAAAGTGAGCTCGGGGGGAGCAGAGGCGCGTGCATCCGAGCCCCGGGCGCCTGGGTCCCCGCTCTGGTCTCCAGCGCTCCAGAGCTCCGGCTCCCATCCCGTGCCAGCAAGTTAGAGACACAGAAGTGCTCTTCGCCGGGCAATAATCCTGTTCCACGGGGCATGGGGATTGTTAGAAAGGGAGTTCGTGTCGGCCCAGAGGAGCAAGACATCCCTTACCACTTTGTTTTACGCACCCTTTCCTAAATAGAGCGAAGTTAGAAGTGCAGGAAACTAATCTCAAAGTTTCTGGCACAGAGAAACCATCTGTGCGGCTTCTGAACCGGAACTTAGCCACAATTAAGTTTCCTGACTCTTCATATCAGAAATTACTTGGAGATATTAAAAAGGAAATGTCTATCCTGATTCTGCCCAATATTTGCAAATATTAATACTAGTTTTTTTTTTTTCCTAGCAGAGAGATCACTCGTCTGTAAGAAGAAAAATCCATATTCCAGTTCTATCTCGCTGATCATTACGTAGTTGCAAAAATTCTGAAAAATCATTCACTGGCTCCTTAACCTGACTCCCCGTATTTGTAATATACAAGCGTTACTTCAGATTTTTGCAGCTCTAAGAAACTAGTAAAACGACTTAGGACCCGTGAACCTACATGTGAATAATGATAATAACATGATGCCATTTGCCACATGCCAAGGAGTGTGCAAAATACCTAGTAAGCATCACTCCACTTACTTTCCACACAAATAATACAAAACACCTTTAGCTTTGCTCTAAGATGACAAAATGGAGGCCTGGAGAGATTAAGTGACTTACTCAAAAGCACAGGCTCTACTAGGTGGCACGGCTTGGTTGGAATCCAAATCCACCTGAATCCAAAGATTTCGCCAAGACACATCCAGCTGCCTCCCTGAGGGGTTCAGAAGCCAATGGGTGTTTCCAAGGTAGTTGTTTTCGAATAGGCTGATGTGAATTCTTTTTCTTCTTTTCTATATTTTATTTTTTATTTGAGACAGAGAGAGACACACGGAAAGAGAGAGAGAGAGAGAGAGAGAGAGTTCAAGCATAAGCATGGGGAAATGGGCAGAGGGAGAAGCAGGCCCGGCGTTGAGTGGAAAGCCTGATGCGGAGCCCCATCCCAGGGCCCCTGAGATCATGACCCGAGCTGAGGGCAGATGCTTAACTGACCGAGCCATCCAGGTGCTCCTAACGCTGATGTGTATTCTTTAAGATATTTTGAATTGTGCACAGACCTGTACCTCCAAAACAAATAATACATTATATGTTAACTTAAAAAAAAAAGATGTTTTGAATTGTGGCAACTTTGATATTTGAAAATAATAAAAATAAATGAATACATATTCATTTCTCAGTGAATTCCAAAAACAGCAGCCCTAAAATTATTCTACTTATGGAGCCCCAGGGTTCATTATTGGCCATCTACTCAACACCGGGGACCATATGATGGGATTTTAATCCCCCCAGCAGCACTATAAAGTAATTATTGAAATTTAAAAGAAAAGAAAACTGAGATGTAACTGGAATAAATGAGACATAGTTGGAATAAGCTACTTGAAAAAGGAGCCCAGCATGGCTACTTTGTGATTATTACTTTTTTTTTAAACTATGCTTCATTTACTTGAGGAGTTCTAGATTAAAAATATAGAAAATTTGAATATAGAAAAATTGAGAAAAGAGCACAGATATCTCCCATAGAGTGACACATAGGGCTCCCACTTTATTAACAACTTATACGTGTGTCTGTTATGATTAATGATGTGATATTGACATATTGTTATCAACCAAAATCCACAGTTTATTCAGATTTCCTTAGTTTTTACCTAGTTGACTTTTTTTCTGTTCAGAATCTCATCAGCACTACGTGTTATATTCGGTTGTCGTGTCTCATTAAGCTCCTCTGGTTGGGATGGTTTTTCATGCTTTCCTTTGGTTTTTGTGAACTTGATGGTTTTGAGGAATACCGGTCAGGTAGGCTTTTCCTGTTAGAAGTGGCTTTTTGTTTTACTCATGGCTGGATTTGAGGAGTGAGGTCACAGAAATCAAGTGCATCTTCACCCTCTGATATCAAGAGCAGGTGACCACCCTCGTTCATGGCGGTCTTTGACTACAGAGCACGGCCTGCGGTAGTGTCAGTCAGGTCTTGTAGCCCCTCACCCACCACAGCAACTTCTAATGTCCTTTTGGGAAGGAACTCCCTATGTGTGGCTCACACTTGAAGAGTGGAGGGTTATGTTCTGTGTCCTTTGGGGAAGAAAAAATATATATGTTTAAATACATTGTTTGGAGTTCTCTGTGGGAACTTGATCTCTCCTCCCTCGTCTGTTAGCTGGAAATTATTTATGTCAGTACGGACTCGCGGATATTTATGTTATACTCTGAGTCAGAGCCCAACACCACCTTATTTATTATTGCAGCTTTGTCCGACTGGAGCTCCTTTAGGCGGCACCCGGGCTCACCGCTGTCAGTAGGGGTTGGTGGTGTTCCCTCTGAGCTCTCCCGCTTTCTGGCATTGCCGTGTGCTTGTCCTGCTTACTTCCTGCCCCAGTCCTAGAATTAGCCATTTCTCCAAGAAGCGTTGGTTCCCTTTATTGGTGTAGGGTGTTGGAAACCAAGATCTGGGCACTAGATAGGCTCAGAGGACTGAAGTGCTATTTCCTTATTTCAGAGCTGACAAAGCAAGGAATTATTTCTGTGTATGTTAACCTGAGTAGATAGAAATAGTGTGCATGTAACTCTCCGGAACTATATTTGGCTCTATATGAGTTCTAATGTCTCCAACTTCAGTCCATCACCATGTGGATCCTTTCAACCCCCTCCCCTTGCTTATCTGCAGACTCCCCCAGGGAAGGATCTGGATCTGAGCACCTGCCACCCATGTCCTTCTTATCTGCAGACTCCCCCAGGGAAGGATCTGGATCTGACCACCTGCCACCCATGTTCTTCTTTGTTCCCTTCCTACACGTACATGCATGCGTGCACACGCACACGCACACACACACACACGCAGCGCCGTGAGGGCTGTTATCGAGTTCCCTGTGGGAAACCACTTGTACAGCCAGGAGACAGTGCTTATGTGCAATTTCTCTTCCTTTGCTCTCACATAGCCACTCATTCCCAAAGTTATGTGGGCCAGCACTTTCCTCCGTGCCTCCTTCATTGAACCTTTGTTTAATTATTTGCAAGAACATGGGAATCTTGTCACAGTGTGCATTCCTTCCCAGAATCCCTCAGCCTCCCAAATTACTTATATCTTAACTTATGTACAGTGATGTCCATTCTTTGTGCTGTAAAACTCTATGCCTTTGGACAAATGCACAGTGTCATGTACCCACCATAAAACAGTCGTACGGATTAGTTACACCACCCTAAAAATCCCCAGTGCCTCACCCTTTCCTGTCTATCCTCTCCCTATTACTCCTGCCACCTGCTGATGCGTCATAAAATTGGCCTCATAGAGTACACAGCCTTTTCCAACTGGCTTCTTTCACTTAGCAACGTGAATTTCAGATTTCTCTGTGTATCCATCCCCCCTATAGCTTATTTGATCCAAATAGCCAGTTCTTTGGATAATTTTGTTACAATTTTTAACCAACTATGAATTTTTTAAGTATTCTCTCACAGGCTGTGGGGTTTGTCTTTTATTCTCTTAACTTTGGAAAAGCAGAAGTTTTAAATTTTAATAAAGCCCAATTATCTTTTTTTTTTTTCTTTCAAGGATCATGCTTTTGATGTTCCATCTTGTATCTACCGAGGCCTAGTTTTTGGTGTCGTTGTTGTTGTTGTTAGTTTTATTAGTTCTGCATTTTTATATTTAGGCATCTCAAAGTAAATTTTTGAATGGTGTAAAGTCTGGATTGATTTTCTTTGGTTTTTTGGTTTATTGACATGTATTAGTTCCAACACCATGAAAAGACAACGTTTTCTCTATTGAATTGCCTTAGCACGGCTGTCAAAGAGCATCTGAAACGTCTGTGTAGTTTTGTGTCAGAGCTCGCTCTGTCTTGTTGATCCGCACTTCCTGGCTTTGTTTCTTCTGCCACCAGCACTATGCTGTCCTGAGCTCTGTGGGCTCCTGAAGGTCGGTGGTGTCAGGCTTCCGTTTTGGTTTTGGTTTTCTTTTTCAGTATGGTGGTGGCTAGTCTGTGTCTCCAGCCTTTCCATATGAATTTTCTTTTTTTTTTTAAGATTTTTTTATTTTTATTTATTTGTTAGAGAGAGAGAGCGAGCGAGCACAGGCAGACAGAGAGGCAGGCAGAGGCAGAGGGAGAAGCAGGCTCCCTGCCGAGCAAGGAGCCCGATGCAGGACTCGATCCCAGGACGCTGCGATCATGACCTGAGCCGAAGACAGCCGCTTAACCAACTGAGCCACCCAGGCATCCCTCCATATGAATTTTCTAATCAGTTTGTCAGTGTTTACAAAATAGCTTGCTGGGATTTCGATTGGAATTACATTGACTCTACAGGTCGATGTGGAAAGAATTGGCATTTCAACAATATTGAAATCTATAAACTATCTTTCAATTTATTTAGGTTCATGAGTGTTTGGGCACATTATTTTCTCTTGATGAATTGACACATTTATCACCGTCCAGTGACCTTCTATGCCCCTGAAAGTGATTTGCTCTGAAATTGAATTTGTCAAATATGAATATAGCCCCTCTAGCTTCCTTGAGTGTCCTTACTGTGTGACATCTTTTCTATCCGATCTCCATTAACCTGGCATTGTATTTATAATGTGTCACATTCCTCCTAAGCAGCAAGCACTTGGGCCTTGTTCAGCATCCAAACTGACCGTCTCTGGTTTTTAATTGAGGCGTTTAGTCTCATTACACTATTGTAATCCCATACTCTTATTTTTTTTCTTATTTCCATTGTTTTATTCTTTTTTTTTAACCTTACTTCTCTGTTTTGAATATTTTTAAATTTATTTTTATCTGTAACTATTATTTTTAATACTTTGCCCGTTAAGACTCTTACTGACATTTTTTCCCCTCTAGGATTCAGGTGTGAACCCCAGAGGTCAAAGACTGGAGAAAACCTGAGTGACGCGCACGAAACCACGTTGACATTCATGTGTCCGTTTTGTCAAAGGTTTTGTTCCTCACAACGAACATGTGTATGCAGATGGTGCATTTCCTGAAGGTCACGGGGTCACGCATGCATGTGAAACAAGGGTCACTTTGCTCTTCCTACATTTTTCCAGATGTCTCCTGAAACATGTGAATTACTGTTTAACAAAATTAACTCGAATTATGTAGAAGAAGTTTGGTGAAACATATCTTTAAGATGCAGTATTTTTTTTTCTCAAATAACCTTCTTATAAATCATTCTGCAGAATATTTTTGCTATGTTGCGGCTCTATCACATGACAAAAACATCTAGGAATAGTGACAATATTTTGCATTATCAAGCTCACATGACCATCTAACATTCTATCTAAGGATGTGATTATGTTGCCCTGTAGAGAAATGAATTACAGCTCAGAGGAGTTAAGATGAGTTGGAAGCAGGTGGGTTTCCTCTCATGCAGGAGAATGATGATTTATAAAGTGGCTGTGGGGATATATATAAAGGAATGCCAGGATTATTAGAAAGGTCTTCCATTTCATTATTTCCAGAGACTTTATCTGCTCTATTCTTGTTACAAATAAGAAACATTGTCTATCTTTACAAAAAGCATCAACAACAAACAATCACTTTAAAATTCAGCTCTAAACAGATGTGGAATGGAAAAAAAATCCTCGGGGAATACGTGTGCATAAAATGTGGCATGCTAATATTTCTGTGGGAATGCACTTTCGATATTTTTTCATAAAGAAGCAATCTCCACATTCTACCAACCAGCATGTGAGGTGATCACCGTGGAGGAGAAAACTGGGTAGTTTTTTAAATGATTTGACCCTAAACTCCCTGCTGTGGAAGGCTCGAATTATCCAGAATGGCTCTCGTGGAAACTGCTGATCAAATGAGACGGCCGTCTTCACGACAAAGGAGGCTTCTGGGGTTGGGGCAGCTGCCTGTGCGATCGTCCTCGGCTCCCCTCCCTGCCCTGCCGCACATACCACGTCCACGCCTCTCTCTTGTTCTGCGTCAGTGGCCTCAAGGTTGAAGCACGGGGAGAACAGGAAACTGGCATTTGCTCAGATGGAGCACCGTTGCTTGCCGTGAGAGACTGGGACTGAGACTAGATTACAAATGGGAAGAATTGATTATCAAAGCCCCACTGCAGAGCAGGGGCCTGGACTTGCCCTTGTACAAAGAAAAGGTGACTGTGCCACATCACACGGGGCCTGGCGGAGCCCCTTTCCCTTCAACGTTTGTACAGATTTTTATTCAGAGAAAAAAATTTAAGTGTTCTTACACAGAAATGCAGCCGATGAGGCCCAAAGAGAGAGTAAAAGTAAACATAATCAGAAGAGCATTGGAGTAACCACTTTCTCTGGATACATTTCTTTTTAATATAATGTTTATTTAAATATCCTGCTTGTGCCAATCTCCTGATTATAACCCAAATAATTCATCTGTGTTCACTTTAAGATGGTATTGGAAGATATATAACACTTTATTAGGATACTGAGAAATGGCACCTGGGAGGTTAAAATTCCATACTTTTGTTTGTTCTAGTGATTCTCTAAGGGACTAATTAGAGGGAACTTTGGATTTCTTATGCTTTTCCAAAATTGTGTATGTATTCTCAAGTGGACTTTAGAAAACTGTTCGAATTGTGAGAATTCTGTTTCAGCTTTTAAATAAATCAATGGTCTGATAAAAAGCAGAATGGATTTAGATGTTAATATACACAAATGAAATTTGAGGCCATATGAAAATACAGAGAAAAGCATTGAATTGGAATTTTCATTGAGAATGGAAGTCACAGGTGAGTAGAATACTAGGTCTGCATCTGAATGGATCTTTTCCCCTCATCATACCCACATGTGGAAAAACTAGAAGACAGGGTGGAAATTTCTTCACAGCTCTATTTTTTTTTTTAATCTACAACTTACTATGTCGATTCTGCAAAACCTGTTACAAGACGTGAAGAGGATCAAATTTACATCTATTAATATACAACAATGGAAATTTAATTAAGTCAATTTACATCATAGAAATGGAGGTTTTAAATACAAAATCGTGGGGCATATGATGTATTTTAAGCTAGTATTTGGGCATTATGTTTCCTGGAAGCCAAGAAAAGAAAATGACCACATGCACACTACCAAGTTCCTATTTTCTGACTCAAGAAAGAAAAGCAGATTCTCTGAAAACTGGAAAAGTGTACATGGAGTCAAAATCTTCAAGATATTTCTCACATGGGCTTTACAAAGGGACAATGAAATACCATAGAGTGACAAATATAATATTGTAGAAAAGGAAAAAAGTGATACTAAGTAAAAGCTAGGAATACAATTTGAATGCCTCTATTATTGACTTCATTTTTGTGAGCGTTTGAACCAAATAGACCTACTTAGCTTTCCTATTCCTGGATGGACAATGTCCCATAGCATGCCACCCTGAATAAAAATTTTCTGGACAAAGCTTTCGGCTTCGTAGCTACAGGAAACTTTTACACATTGTTGCTTAGTTGTTCGGACTTGCAATGTTTGTGTGTGAGCCAAGATACACATACTTAGTACTCTCTAAGTATACAATGTTATCTCAGAAGTGATGCTTACAGGTCTAGTTCTGGAAAAGAGGGAGGAAGCACATTTTATCCTTTCCACTGAATGCACCCAGGAAACTGGAACAAATGCCTGAAGCAGCTGTTTGAGAACTCTGTAAAGCAAATAGCAGCAGGTGTATTGGAGAGGAACCCTGGGATTTGAAGTTCTACCCAGCTGGAGGTGAGTTTAATGTTTTGTTTTGTTTTTCTTTTTTGGATTTTCCAGCCTTGAATCAAGACGTAGAAATCTAAAAGTGAGCACTGAAGAGGAAAGAGAGTTCAAGATGTGAGGAGAGGGAAGGTGGCTCCTTGGCTGGGGGAACCTCTGTGGGACGGGCAGCGTATGAAATTCTGAGAAAGGGAAGGAATCCTCCTTTCCACTCGGAGGGAGTGGAGCTCAAGGGAGAAGGGCAATCCTGCTGCTTATTTTCTTCACCGTGTTCCCAGGGCTTGGAGCCAGATGTGGGTACAGTTGTAGTAAGTGTGGAAAGCAGGAAACTCAAGTCCCAAGCTGATAGCTGAGGAGCAAAGGGAGGTCTCAGGAAATCAGAGAGGACCAGAGAGACTGCGAGTTAGAGGCAATGTGGCAATCCTCCTGCCACCTTGGGGAGCTGAGCTGAACAAAGGCTGCACAGCCTTCCAGGCCTTGAACACTGGATGACACGCCCATGGAAAGACCTGAACAGAGCTCTCCAGGCTTTGAAAGTTGAACCCAGCTATGGGGCCACAACCACTGATGGTGGGCAGAACTTGTGATCTGAAAGCAAGCCAGTGGCCTACTAAATTAATAATGCCAACACTGAACAGGTCCCGTAGTCTCACGAGGTAATACTGGAGACGTGCAGGATACAGGTTGAAGATGCTCATGATAGGACAAAAGCCCCAATACCTCAATTCATACAAAAGACAATCAATTGACAGACCCCAGTGATGGGACGACGCAGAAGCTGAGAGTGTGAAGCAAGGACGTTCAACCAACTCCTACAAAGTGCTCAGAAGGACTCCCAGAGCACAGTTGAAACAAGATGGACCTTAACAAGCATGAGCAGAATAAACAAATAAATATGCATCAGGAACAAACAATCGGAAAATTTAGAAATTTAAAAAAGTCATAATATAAAAGCTCACTGGAGGGCCTTGGTAGAATAATGGGTACATAAATAAGAGGAGAGGAAAACTCAATGCAATATTAGCTCAAAAGAACAATAAACAGAGCGTCAGCAGCCTCTGGCAGACAAGCCACGTGCATCATCAGAGGTTTGAGGGAAGGGGAAGTGCAGTGCCAAACCTTTGTGTTGACGAAATCACGACTGAAAATCTCCCGAACTTGGTGAAGGATGTGAGCATGCGGATAACCGCCACTCACTGACTCCAAACAGACAAAATCAAAAGGAACCCACGGCCAGATGCATCGTAATCAAATGCCCTAAAACTAAAGTCACACTAAAAATCACAGAAGCAGAGCAAGACGGTGGGTTTCCTATTTTCAGGGAATGATAACCTCAGTGACTACATGTTTCTTGTCACTGACCTTGGAGGGCCAAATGAAGAGGCACCTATTCAAAGTACTGAGGAAAAGAATTACAAGCCCAAAATTCTGTGTCTAGCAAAAGGATCCTTCAGAAATGACTAGGAGAGAAAGGCATTCTTAATAAAGAAAGACTAACTGAATTCCTTGAGTGAAGATCATTCTGTAAATATTGCTAAAGATGGTCTTCACTCAGGGGAAATGACACAGTAGGAAGTTGGGACAGCCGGGAGAGAGAAAAGCAGTGAGTATAGTGACTCTCTGGGGAAAATATAATACGCCATTCTTCCATTGTGTTCTTCCAAATAAGTTTGGAGATTGAAAACAAATACATATAACATTGTTTGATATGATTGCCCAGGTATGTAAAGGTAATATACATGTGCCACATGTGGTATTTAAGGTAAGAAGACCTATGTGACAGCAAGGCTTATGCGCTGCATTGAAAGTGGTAAAATATCAACTCTAAATAAACTGAAAAGTTTGTATTTGTATTGCAATCACAAAATAAAACATTAAACATGTACAAATAGAAATAGTAAAAAAAATCACATATAAATAAAATGGAATTACACAAACAAGGTCAAATAACTCGAAAGAGGGAGAAGGAAAAAACAGACAAAACACAAAGAGAAAACAAAATGAATATAAAAACAGTAGACCTGGGTCCAATTGTATCAATAATGCATTAAAGAGAAGTCATCTGACCATACTAATTGAAATGCAGATTATATCAAAATAGATTTTTTTTTAAAATGACCCAACTACTTGCTATCTACAAGAAGCTCACTTCAAATACATTGACAAAGTAGGTTAAAAATCGACAGATAGAAAAAGATACATCATGTAAAAACAAAGCATATATAACACATAGAGTGCCTGTATTTATATTGGACAAAGTGGAATTAAAAACACAGAAAAGTGGTGGATGAGCTCAGTCATTAAGCTTCTGCCTTCAGTTCAGGTCATGATCCTGGGGTCCTGGGATTGAGCCCCTCATCAGTGTCCCTGCTCAGTGGGGTTCCTGCTCTCCCTCTCCTGCTGCCCCTGCTTATATGCTCTCTCTGTCTTGCTCACTCTCTGTCAAATGAATAAATAAATAAATATTTTTAAAATACAGAAGATTGTTACAGGTCAGTAAGTATGTCACACAAGGACAGAGCACTGGTTTTACAAAAAGACATGACCATTCAAAGTTTACGTGGGTCGAGCCAAAGAATAATAAAGGCCCAAAGGTCATGAAAAGGAACAAGTCATGGAATGGAAAACAAGTAGCCACATGTATCATTTCATTTGGAGACCTCCATATTCCTTTTCTAGTGATGAAAGGATAGGTAAGCGGGAAATCAGCAAGGATGTGGAAGCTGAATGCCACCAAATTCAACTGACACAGAACACTCAACCCAAAGGCGGCAGAAGACAAGCTCTTTTCAAGAGCACATGAGACATTTGCTGAGAAGTATCCTGTCTGGAATCAGAAAACAAACTAGACAAATTTCAAAGGACTGAAATTACCTCAAGTATTTTTTATTACTATAATTGATTTTAAAAAATAAATCAATAACAGAAAAATAGTTGAAGCCATCTCCCAATGTTCAAAAATTAAATAGCAGATTTCTACAAAATCAATGGGTAAAAGAGGAAGCCTCCAGGAAACTATTTTTAAAGGTATTTTAAACTAACCACAAATGAAAATGCAGCACACAGTTGATGTGATGGCCAAAGAGGTGTCGGAGACTCAAGGCTTCCCATGCTCCTGTGAGGATAGAAGGACCCAGATCAATCACTGACACCTCTACCTTGGGGACTTAGAAATGGGTACGTGAAATAAACCCAAATAATGTAGAAGGAAGACAATAATGAATGCCAAAGCAGGAAACAATAGAGAAAATCAACCAGACCAAAGCGGTTCTCTGAACAAACCGATCAAGTTGATAAAAGTCTTGTGAGGGTAACCAAGAAAAGAGAGAAGGCAAGCAAACACATTACCAATATAAGAAACAAATGGAGGATGTCCCTACAGCATGCAATAGAAGTAAAATACACTACAAGTTTAGTAAAAGAAGGCTATAAAATATTCCATGGATTTTAACTGGACAACTTAGAAAAACAGGCCAATTCTTCAAAAAACACAGATTTCCAAAACTACCCAATACTACAGTAAGATAACATGGATAGCCCCCTAATTATTAGATGTACTAATTGTAGGTGAATGTACCACTGTTCCCACATCACTGAGAAACACACACACACACACACACACACACACACACACACACACATCTCTAGGTTCACAGTTGAATTTTACCAAGGGTTTAAAGAAGAAGTAATACAAATTCTATAGGATCTGTTCTAAAAGATAACAGAATGACAAAAGATAAAATTTATATTACCAGTGCCACTCATATCAAAATCAAAGACGGTACAAGAAAAGAAAACCAAATCCCAGATGCACAAACCTTCAATGCGGTATTAGCGAATCCATTTCCGTAGCATACAACATGATCATCGTGACCTGGAAATTTAAGTTGTTCCGTGTGTAACAGTGAGACGTTGTCGTCCGTGAGGATAAGGCACCGGACGGAATCCAGTGCAGACAGGCCCTGACGTTCTCCACTCCGTAGTGCTAGTGCTCGTTAGAGGCATCTCGTTTAAAGTGATCAAGCCTTCCTCAAAACTGTAATTTCCTTTTCCTCCTACCCTGTTACCTGCCCGTCTGAAACACGTCTCTCACACTGGAATTGGGTGGTAAATGAGACCTGACTGCTGGCTGTGTAGACGCTTGCGAAGTTACTGTTTCTGGTGTGTATCTCATGAGCACATTTGAAAAAGCAAAACAAAAGAAACAAAAGTGGTTCCTTGAACAAACTGTTAAGAAAATACTTACCACTTTCGACGTGGTCCTTTTTGAACAACCATCCATAGCCTTTCCTCAGGCTCTGGTCCTGGCATGGCGACAAATACCCAGGGATATTAAAAGCGTGAACCACACTTGCTCTCAGAACCAAGCCATACAGAAGTATAATTTCGAAGGCTCCCAAATGCTTCCAAAGGAAGGAGACCCGCCTTCGGCTAGAAATTTAAATCCCCAAATCTCATTATGTTTGCTTATTCATTCAAAAAAGCATTGACTGACCATTTTGTGCCAGGTTTTAAGATACCTACTGGATATACAAGGCTTATCAGTGCGTTTATTCTGTTAATCACACACATTTATCAAGTGCTTACTATTTTCCGGGCACACAGACTATACTCTCCAGTCGGGGGAGAGGCAGACAGAAGTCCACACCAGGGTAAGAAGCACCCAGGCAAGAGCACACACTGCGGGTTGTGGGGAATTCAGGGAAACTCCGTGCCCCCAGTCCTGCAGGTCAGGGAATGCTTCCGGAGGACTCTCTCCTGCCCCTAGCAGAGGGGAGGACGAGCAGCCCGTCAGGGAGACAGGGCTGAGGAGATGTCCAGGCAGAAGCATCCTGTCCACAGCCACATCTATGAGGTCGTGCGACACATCTGAAGACTGAAAGAAAAAACAAAAAATTGGAGGAGCACCTGGATGGCTCAGTCAATTAAATGTCTGCCTCCAGCTCAGGTCATGATCCCAGGGTCTGGTATGGAGCCCCGCATGGGGCTCCCTGTTCAGTGGGGAATTGGCTTTTCCCTCTCTTCTCTGTCCTGCTCTCTCTCGCTATCTCTGTTTCTGTCTCTCAAATAAATAAATAAAATCTAAAAAGAAGTAAAAGAAGAAGAAGAAGAAGAAAAAGAAGAAGAAGAAGAAGAAGAAAAAGAAGAAGAAGAAGAAGAAGAAGGAGGAGGAGGAGGAGGAGGAGGAGGAGGAGAAGAAGAAGAAAAGAAAAGAAAAGAAAGGAAATGGGAGGGGAGGGGAGAAGAGAAGAGAAAAGGGAAGGGAAGG
>ML101108.1:18574-52925 GCA_003697995.1 Taxidea taxus jeffersonii
TATGTGCCTAGATAACATAATTATCAGATAGTAGTTCCATGCACAATAACAAGTTCAGTAGAAAATGAGATGACCAGGTATGGTGAAATGAAGGAGAAGGTAAAGAAGAAATAAAAGAGGAAAATAGTAAGCCATGTTTTCTGCTCTGAAAAGAGAAAAAAGATTTGATCAAAGAAGTAGGCATGCTCAAAAATACATCTTCGTGGGACGCCTGGGTGGCTCAGTTGGTTAAGCAGCTGCCTTCGGCTTAGGTCATGATCCCAGCGTCCTGGGATCGAGTCCCACATCGGGCTCCTTGCTCAGCAGGGATCCTGCTTCTCCCTCTGCCTCTGCCTGTCACTCTGTCTGCCTGTGCTCGTTCGCTCTCTCTCCTTCTCTCTCTGACAAATAAATAAAAGAAAATCTAAAAATAAAATTTATAAAAAAATACATCTTCGTGACTGTGAAAAATGTGGTCTGGGGTTGGGGTGCACTGGAAATGGAAACATCAGGCCAAAAGGATGGAGATGTTAACTTTTCTGTCAAGGTCATTATCATGTTCCCAGCTTCAAGGTCACCTGTTTCCAAAACAAGTGTAGATTAGTCGACTCACCATGGAGAAAATCATTACTCAGTAAGTAAAATTAACACTAATAAGGACATTAATAAAGACATTAGGCTTCATATGGCAATATCCTAGAATTTCTTTTAAAATGTAGCATATGTACTAAAAATGATTGAGCTCAAAGATGCTTCTTCAGAGGCATGAACCTTCACTGTTTTAAGAGCAAGTGGTATTTTAAAAATAATTAACATCTACAGAAGAGTAATTTCTTTTCACTTTAAAGAAAGAGATAAGCACCCAAGTTTTATAATATAAAAAAATGTTATGCATGTGCATTAACTAGTGTCATCAAATTATTTTTACTACACATTTAACATTGTGTGCAATAACTTTGTGTCATGGCACTGTGCTCTGACATAAAACATTGATTGTTTCCTAAGTGAGTTGGACAGAAGTAGGTGAAGAATAATGATATGTGTTGAAGTTCTTTTATATGCACAGTCTGTGATTATGATCTTTTTATTTGTTTTAAGTGAGATAGTTAATATTTAAGTTAAAAGCATTTTTATTAGTTTGATTATTCACAAGTGGCCAATGAAGCTTGTTTATCTGAATAAAGAAGTGTTCTGCAATCTGTGCAAATCAGCATCCATTGTTTGTTAATCATGGATTCATTTATTCTTTCATCTAAGTAGATATCGGGAGCTCATAATTTGCAAAATACTAAAATAAGTGTTGAAAGAGACACCAAGATGTATCAGTGTGGTTTCTAGCTTCAAGAATCTTATGTTTAGCAAGTAACAGGTAAAAATAACTTTAACATGGATATAAACATCATGATATAAGGTACAATAAGTTACAACATCCTCAATTTTCAGTAAAGGTGAAGTTGTTACAGGAGGAATACTAATGTTAGTCCTATACCTTGCTTTTCCTTCTTCACTAACTGCAGGGGATACTTGATTTTCCCCTGTATGTTCAGTGTGACCCCTATTTGATACCAAATACAACAGTCCATTTGAGGTAATTTAGCATCGTCTCAGACTTATTGAAACCTTACCATGTTGCTAATCTGTTTATTCACTCAATTAATTCAGCAAAATTTTATTGAGTGTCTAGTATGAGTCAGGAATTACTCATGGTATAGTAGTAAATACACAGCTGTCCTACTTTCTTGGAATGCATATTCTAGTTGAGGGGACAAGTAGTATATACAATTTCAGGTTGAAGAGTTGGTATGAAAAATTAAAAAAAATATGAAGCCGCATAAGTGGTATAGAGAAGCTGAAGGTACAGTGTCATTTTAAAGGAAAACAGCTTTCTGAGATGACATGAGCAGACACTGGAGAGATGAAAGGGAACAAGCGGGGTCACTCTCTGGGGAAAGCCAAGTGTGCAACAACTTCTGTTAGTACTATTAGTAACTGGAATTCTTCTGTCCTCTCAGGGCCACATGAATGCCTGATTTCCATTAACTGCGTAAATATCTTATATTTGTGAGTACCTGCAAGTTATCCTGCCAGTACATGCAATCAATTATGTCTTCAGGCCCTGCTTTGTTTTTGTAAATTTGTTTCATAAATTGAAGTCATTTATTTAAATTTCAGCCCTAGCATTGATGTTCAGGCATCGGTTTCCACACAGTACACTTGCAACCTACCTGATATTTTCCTTGTGTGTACAAACCCTGTCATCAAGCTTGAGAAGAGAATCAGTGCACCTGCTAGTTACTTAAGCTTTTTCTCTTCACTATCAACAATTTATTGTGGATTATTGTTATTATCTGTTATCATAATATGAATAAACTCTTCTCACCCATTGTATTAAATTGTTTAAAATAGATTCTTCTCTTCCACAGGAGCACAGTTTTAGCTGGGTCCATGGGCCCTCCAGATAAGACTACATTTCCCACTTTTCCTTGTAGTTAAATAGAAGGCCAGCGGAATGTGAGTGGAAGTATGGGCAATTTGCAAGTCATTTCCAATGTGAAGATAAGCTACTTGCCCTGGACTAACACTCCACATTACTGTCAGTGACTTGGAACATTGATGCGGCTGTGACCCAGCTTTGACCACGCAGATAGAGACAATACACTAGAGGGTTTCTGAGCAACAAGATAGAAGGAACCTGGCTCTCCTGTAGACTAGAACCGCCCTGGGGCGGACTGCTACGTGTGAGAGAAGCTCACCTCTATCATATTTAAAGCCCACTCTGTTTGGGTTGTCATTGTTCCAGTAGGTTAAGCCTTAGTATGACAATTATGCATGCCTCTCTGACTTTCTCACTAAATGAAGCAGATATCCCACTGCACCTGCTACCCTAGTGAGGATATCCAATGTTGTAGACCCAGATACTCCCCTTCTAGTCTTTCCCACACAGGGTGGTAATTTTTGTTTTTGCTGCTCTGCTGATGCCACTGCTGCCCCTTCTCTTCCTCCTGCAACAGCTGTCCCTCTTAAGGTATAATTTAAATATCATAAAATCTATCTATTTTAAATGTACAACTCAATTATTAGTAGTAAATTTACAGATTTATGCAGCCATCGTCAAAATCTAGTTTTAGAATATTTCTGTCACCAATAAAATTCCCCATGCCCTTTGCAATCAGTCAGACCCTATTCCCGCAGCACTCCCAGGCAGTCACAAATCTGCTTTACTTCTTCTGGGCATTTCATATAAATGACCTTAGACAATATGTAATCTTTTGTGTCTGACATCTTTCACTTAGAGTGAGTTTATTATGTTTATCCAGATTGTACTATGTACTAAGAATATGTTTCTTCTAATGATGATTGGTATTCCATCATAGACATGTGTCACATTTTGTTTTTCCATTCAAAATCTCATGGACTTTGGATTGTTTCCACTTTTTCACTGTTATAAAAAATGCTGCTATAGATATTTATGTAAAAGTTAGTGTGTGTGTGTGTGTGTGTGTGTGTGTGTGTGTGTGTGTAGAAGACCAAAATACAAAATGAAATATACATATTTCATTTTGTGTCTTGTCTATTCAGGCTGCCATAACAATTTACAAGGACTAGGTGGCTTCAACAACAGAAATTAATTTTCTCACAGTTCTGGGCACCAAGTTGGAGGTTCAGCACGGTTGGTGTCTGTTGAAAACTTTCCCCTTGGGTTGCAGACAACTGCCTTCTCACTGTACGCTCAGATGTTCTCTTCTTTGTGTGTGCATGGAGAAGAAAGTACAAGGTCTCTGGCATCTCTTCTGAGAAGGACACATCCTTTCGGATTGGGACTCCACTTTGACCTCATTTAACCATAACTGCTTCCGTAGAGGTCCTATCTCAAAAGGCAGCTACATTGGGGGAGTTCAGGGGTTCAATATTCAAATTTTGGAGGGACAGGAATTTTCAGTTCAAAATCTTTTTCTTGGGTAGATACCTAGGAAGGAAGGGGAATTGTTTAGCCATATGGTAAATCAATGTTTAACTTCTTAAGTAACTGCACAACTGTTTTCCAAAATGATTTCTCAGTTTTACATTCCCAGTAGCAGTGAATGAGTGTTTTAGTTTCTTCACATCCTTGTCAATTTTGTGAGAAATATGAAGTGGTATCTAATTAAGGTTTTAATTTATATTTTTCTGATGATTAATGATATTGAGTATCTTTTCCTGTGCTTATTGAATATCTATTATATTCCTTAATGAAGTATTTATGTCCAAATCTTATGTGAATTTTAATTACATTTTTAACTTCTTATTAAACTTTAAATATTCTTTGTATATTCTTGAGAAATTATTTTTATCAGTTATATGATTTGCAAATATTTTCCCCAAGTCTTTTTATCCCCTTTTATTAATAACACCTTTTGAAGTGCAAATTACTATTTGCTGAAGTCCAGTTTAACAGTTGTTTTCTTCTAAGTAACTTGCTTTTGGTATTTATCTAAGATCTCTCTGAATAATCTAAGGTCAGTGCATTTTTTTTTCTTTTTTACTCTTAAAATTTTATGTGTTGAGCTCTTATACTTAGATTTAGGAGCAATTTGTGTTGGTATTTGAGTGAGGCATGAGGCAATATTTTGGCAAGGGAGTACACAAGTTTTCTAGCACTATTTCGTGGAAAGAGTATTCTTTCACCCATTTCATAGCCTTGGCACCTTCATTGAAAATAATTGACCATAAAAATAAGGGTTTATTTCTGAAACATCAGTCTTATTCAGTTGATCTATATGCCTGTCTTTATGCCAGTAATACATTGTAGCTGCAGAGGTAGTTTTGAAATTGAGAAATGTAAATTCTCTAAATCTCTAAACATTCCCTCTTTTTTTTTTTTTCAGACTTAACATTTGACTATTGAGTCCATCCCATTTTCATATAAAGATTAGGATCAACTTTTAATCTCTCCAAATAACTTTCTGGGAAATTGGCAAGGATTATGTTGAATCCATAGATACAATTTGAAGAAGATTCCAATCTTAACAATATTGTTTTCTATTTCATGAACATGGAATGTGTCACCATATAGTTAGATCTGCTTTAATACTTTTTTTTCTATTATTTTCTAGTCTTCGCTCTACAAGTCTTATACTTTTCATTTCGTCTTTGGGATTTCATTCATTGTTTTGAATTCTATTTATTTTTATAATACTGCGAGTGGAATCATTTCCTAAATTTTATTATCAGATTTTTCTTGCGAATGTATAAAAATATTTTATGCATATATTGATCTGGTCACCTATGGCCTTAATGAACTCAGTTATTCATTCTAGAAGATTTTTAAGTATCCTTTGGGATTTTTTTACAAACAGGATCATATTACACAAATACAGAGTTTTAATCATTCCTTTCTAAACTGGATGTCTGTTTTTTTTTTTTTTTTCTCCTGATTGCAGTGGCTATCTAGTACATTGTTGATTAGAACTTTGAGTGGAGAAAACCTTTCCTGTTTCCAGTCTTAGATGGAAAACATTTAGTCATTCAAATTTGAGTATGCTGTTAACTGTATGTTTTCCACACAGGTCCTTCATCTTGTTGAGGAAATTTATGGAATTTACAGGAGTAAATTTACAGGACCCACTATGACTTTCTCTTTACTCAGATCTCCTTGTTAAATTTCTGGCTAGTCTTCTGGTCTGTTGCTGGATCAAACATGTATTGCAATCTCAGGTTTGCTAAGATTTTGACCTTCCTCAGTTGTTTGATACCAAGATTGTTATTTTCAATGAAACCCCCAAGTATGACTTTTCCCATATACCACTCTGAACCAAATAGCCCTTTCTAGCATGAATCTTTTGGCTTTCATGTCCTTCCCTGCCTGCTAAAACTATAATGGAGCTTAAATGTGGAGGTGGAGAAGAGGCTAAAATTTAGTAGAGTTTCTTTCTTTCTTTCAATAAGGGATTTTCAATTTGTTGTATGCCTTTGGTCAATTTTAAGAACATTGAAATATTCTTTTTTTTTCCAATTCTCTCCAGTTTTATCATTGCTTTTTGGGGAGGATATTTGCTAAGGTCCACATTTTGTCATTTGTGAAGTTCCATACCCGTTGCTTCACTTTTTATTTTATTGTTTTTACAGAAGCAGTGTATTAAGTTTTTAATGGCAGAAGTAGCATTTTATCAAAAGCCTGAATGGTAAATCATATATGAATTTCACTTATTAGGGTAATTCAGAAGGGGAGAAGAATATCAGAAATTGACTAGGTATAAGGAACAGTCATTAGTTTAGTTTGTCTGGAACTTTACCTATTTTAAAGACCAGATCAAATTAGGAAAGTAAATTGAAATGAACTTGTAATAGATTTTAAATATAAAACTGAGGTTTCTGAATTAGTATCTCAGGAAGTAGCAAAGAATGAAAGGGTTTGCATGGTGGAATGATATTTTATACACACATGGACACACATACACTCACACACTTTGGGATAAAGAAAATAGCTTAACACAATATGAATGATAGATTAGAGATCTGGAAACTGAAATCAGAGAAACCAGTTGGGAATCTTTTAAAACAGTTTAGGTGGGAACTAATAGTCTCAGTCTTGGATGTCTGTAGTGCAAGGGGAAAAGTGAGCTGCTCTGAAGCAATACTACAGGAAAACTTGGTATCTTATTATAATTCTGGGGTCAATAAAAGGGTAAATCAAATAAGATTTCTAGCTTTTGGCCTTTAGAAATAGACAAATACACAATTAACAAATAAGGAACACAGAAAGAAAGACATCCAAGGATAAATAAGTATAAATGTTAGCTAACATTTATTGAATTCTTACTGTGACCAGGCATACTTGTATGAGTTTTACATGAATTATTCAGTTACTTTTCACACAGGCCTTTGCAAATATTAGGAAATTAAGGAGGTGAGGTTACTCAACTTAACCAAAATTAATAGCTAATAAATGTCAGAGTTGAAATTTTAGCCCCTGTCCGGATATAGGTATCAGGATGCAACTGGAAGAGTGGAACTGGAACTCTGTAGAGGAAATGGAGCAGGGGTTTAGGGCCATATGGTCTGGAGGTGGAAGTTATTGATATATCATAGCATATAGTTAAACTTTATGAGAAGGGAAAGAAAAAGGAAGAGCAACTTTGAAATTGCAAGAAGAAGCAATGGAGATCATTATCTCTGAGGAGAAGATTCTTCTTTGGGGGGCAGTTATCTTAACTGTCATTGAATGTTGTTTGGATGAGGAGTATAAAAGGTCCATGGATTCTAGAGATAAGGAACACACTGATTAAATTTTCAGGAGAAGTAGTTTTGTTATAATGTTAGTGTTGTTAATGGGACCAGTCTAAGTGGTAAAGAGTCAGAGGATGGGAAGGACTAAATATCATGAGTAGTCTTTTCTTCAAAGTTTGATGATGCCATTATATGCATAAAATAACTAGAGTTTAGTAGAACACTGAACACATGATGGCAGTATTTTGAATTGAGTAAAGCAATACCCAGAATGGTGGTAGGGGAGGGGGGGAGCAGTGGGACAGAGGGTTGAAGAGAAACAGAGAGAGATTTATGACAGTTTGGTTTAGAAAAGTGTTAAAGAGAAAGTCTTGGTAAATATTGAACTGTTGAGTTACTGGAACAATCAAATTTGTTGATGATACAGAGAAGAAAACTGAGAAACTGGGAAGTGCTTACAATCATTTCAGTGATACTTAAGGCAAAGGGACATTGGGAATATGCAATGGAGGGTGGAAAAGTTTTAGAAATGCTGCTGGGTCAAGTCATTAGGGGTGGACTGAAAGCATTTTTGAGTCATAGTAAGAACCAACCTGATAATCTGTAAGAGATTATATAAAATGATTTTCATGATAATCTCCAGAAATATTAGAAATTTGTCAACATAATGGAAATAAAAAATTAAGGTTAATTTTTTTCCATTTTTATGACTAAGTATTATTTTTAGAACTTTCTAACAATTATAAGAAGTCTTGAGAGTGAATGAGCCATTAGAAGAGAAAGTAATTTTTCTTCAAATAGATGCTGTTTCTACATTCTCTTTATTGCTGTTAAGTCCTTATGTGAATTTTTAAGATTTGATGTTTTGTAAAAGACAATTGTAAGAATGAAAAGTATTTAATTTTTTTAAAAATATTTTATTTATCTGAGAGAGAGAGAGACAGAGAGAACACAAACTGGTGGAGGGGTAGAGATATAGGGAGAAGCAGACTCCCTGCTAAGCAAGGAGCCCAATGTGGGACTCGATCCCAGGGACTGACCTAAGGCAGCTGCTTAACCAACTGAGCCATGCAGCCGCCCATAAGGTTTAAAAATTTTGAAGTAATTCTGATATTTCCCTTGTGATTTTTCCTTAATTTATGTGTTCACAGTGAACACCAATCTCTGAAAGAGATTTCCTAAGGACATTTAAGAGGCTTCATTTATTCTACAGTAATTTATAGAGTAAATTATTTAGCTCTTGGTTCTGAGACAATCATCTTCATCATCTAAAGTGGTGAAGTGGAAAGTACATCAAATTTGGAGTCTAAAGCAAAAGTTTTGTTCCTGGATCTGGCTCTTAAGCAATTTCTCTAAGCAAATATTCCTGAATTATATGGTTAAAAATGCCTAAATGACTTTACAGGTTTATTGTGAGATTCTAGTAGGAGATTGATTGGAAAATTGATATGGTCTATTAAGTGATGGCCTTTATTTTTAAATCCCATATTCATCAGCATGGAGGCCCATACTAACCTAGAACTGAAGCTTCTGTTTCTTCCAAAATGGTTTTATTAGTTTGAATAAATGAAATTTAGCACCACTGGGAAGCTTTGGAAGGTGCAAAATTTGTTGTTTGAATTAATGCTTAAGTAAACTTTAACATGATCGGCAAGAACCTAACAAAATTCTGAGGATATCAGGGGATGCCTGGGTGGCTCAGTTGGTTAAGCAGCTGCCTTCGGCTCAGGTCATGATCCCAGCGTCCTGGGATCGAGTCCCACATCGGGCTCCTTGCTCAGCAGGGAGCCTGCTTCTCCCTCTGCTTCTGCCTGCCGCGCTGTCTGCCTATGCTCGCTCGCTCTCTCTCTCAAATAAATAAATAAAATCTTAAAAAAAAAAAATTCTGAGGATATCAGACTGATTTCTACAAAAGAATATTAAAGAGTTATTATATAAAAACTTTAATTACTGAGCATGCATTAATTGATATACATCAAATATATTTGCTATTGCATTGAATAAAATATCTTGTTTCCTCCTAATGATACTGGTGTGCTGTAATAGCATCTGAATTATACATAAATAATATATATCATTTATTTATAGTTTATATATATAACCTGCTTACTCAAAGTGTGAAATGTATGCAGCACAAGGATATGTAAGCACACAGAAAGAAATAGACTTCAGATTTTTATCTTCTCTGTCCTGGGTAATGAAAGAGATTCCTTCAACTCACATGAAACATAACTATATTATTTACTTAGTTATTAACTTAGGGAAACTATACATATAGATGGAGCTAAGTTCTGGAAATATAAAGATCTCCATCTGTGATCATCCCTCCCCTGAGGAGATTTTATTCCAGTGGAATAAGATGTGTAAATTCTAGTAGTCAGAGATGGTAGTGGCATGTGTTCATACCAGAATAGCTTGAAGAAGAACTTGATTCTGCTCATGTAGGCAAGATTTTTTTTTCTTTTGCTATGATTATCCTGGAGTAATTACCATAGTAAATGCTGTGGCACCACTAACACCCACATAGTCACATTCCTTCTGTTTATGTGAAAGGCACCACCATTGAGTTGGAACTCAATTTTTTCCATTAATGCATTATTTAAAAATACTTTATCTATGAACATAGCTGAAATTGTATACCATAAACTTGAAGATCATAATTTTTGCCAATTAGTTTCAAAATAAGCTGTGTAAAATGATAAAGGGAAATAAATATTTAATGCTTTGAACAGTTATATAACCTAACTTTTGTACATATTTTGATTCTCATTTTTATTAACTTTTATTTGTTTAGACCTAAAGCCCCCATAAAATTCCACTGTATATGGGATTTCACCATAATATTTTAAACATAGAGCCATATGATGTGGCTTAAACTTGTGGTTAGCTTTTGGAAAATAAGTTACTTTTGAGTCATATATATGGATTTCAGACTGATTGCTACAAAAGACTATTTAAGAGTTATTATATAACTTTTGAGCCATATTATATATATGCCAGATTTAATGCATTTAATTAATATTAATATTATGACTCATACATTAAAATTTCTAAGATTCTGCAAAGACACACAGGCTTGGCTCCAGTTCTCAAGACTGACGGAACAGTAAGATCAAATCTCAGTTAAGTCACATTTTTTACAAGCTCTGAATCTGTGGATGTTAACTCTCTGTATAAGCCTTGATCTTCCCATCGGTAAAATTTACATAGTAATAATAGGTATGGTCACTTAAAGTTTAGTCTTTAGGAGTAAGATTTTTTTAAAAATAAAAATTAGAAAAAACATAAAAGCAAATGGCATGTAATAGATACTCAGTAACCAATAGCTATGAAAGATTATCATCCATCATCATATTTCTGACTTGAACTACTGAAAATAAATGAACCCATGCACAAATGGCCATAATCTAATTATAGACACTTTTTTTTTTTTTGGTAGTTAACAATGTTTCAGAGATTTAAAGTGCCTCCGAAAGACAGGCTTGCTATCTATATCCTAGAAGTGGATTAAAGTTCACCTGATTATGGGAGCTTTTTCAAGGTATATTAATACCTAGATAGCTTTTAAATTGACTTTAATTGAGTCAGTCTATAGTCCCTTCTTTCAGCACATACATGTACACACATGGAACACATATTTAGTGAAGCTACTTCTTAGATTTTACTATGTGAGGTGTCATTGATTGTGGTATTCTGAACTTCAGAATATATTTTAGAAAGTTCTTTTTTTCTACCTAAAATTTAGGATAGTAACAGCACCATCAGCAAATCAGCAGAATCATCACAATAACTCTCATTAAGTAAAAAAGACTTATTATGTACCAGGTTCTGTTCTGCAGTCTTCATACATATTACATCTTCAATCCTGACAGTCCTATGAAATAGTACTATGATTATCCAGATATAACATGGGAAACTGAAGGCCCACAGAGGTGGAGTAAAATGGTAGTATTCATACATTGCTAAGTGTAAGTCAGGATTTAATTTCAGGCGGTCTGGCTGTAGCACCTCATCCAAAAAATAGGCTATAAATGATATTCCATAGTTTTATTGCCTAATTTTAATTTATAGCATTAACAGCTATTAATCCATGTAGTTTTGGTCAAATAATAGAGTAGTGTAAGTTCCAGCTATGACTGTGACTAGCATATTGCTTCTTTGGATTGGAAAATTTATGACAACCAAGCATTTCTTGACCAAAAAGCTCATACTGAATTTCTTTTCAAAATATTTTTAAGGATTTAATTTTGAGCTCTAAATGAGCTATCAGAAAGTGAGGTAGTTTTAAAATTGGAACCAAGGAAATTGTGTTTCAGTTCATACTGAGAGATGGTAGCACACAGGGTTAAGAAACCGACAGCCAATGTAATTTATACTTAGTGGATACAGTTTTGTAAAATACAAAATAATGAGGAATAAATGAATCATTGATAACCCTAATACCTAAAACTATTAGCTATATACTTGATATTTAGATAGTAATACATAGTATTTGTACCGTATAGACACAGGCAAAATAATGTCAAGGACATAGCTAATAGTAAAATAACTGGAAACATGAGAGTTTTGGATTTATTATCTTTGTCTTTAATATAATTTATCTAATTGAAAATTTATATAATTTAAGTTTTAATAATGGTTGTGTTTAATAAACACTTACCAAATTCAACAACAACAGGCTGAAAATACAACAACGGGCTCTCACAACAGGCAGTAGGAACAGGATGCCAGGTTTTTCCAAGTGTCCATGATTACTGGGCAACTCCCATTTATTTTCTGCAGACAGAATTCCCTTATGAAGGATAGGAGGGTAAGGAAGATGCCAGTTGTGTAGGATTAAGAAGGAGACTGGAAATTTTCCACCACTCTGCTCACTGTTACCAAAACAAAACAAAACTGTTTGTTTTCTTCTGTTTCCTCCCACCCTAACTGCTGTGGCACTAACACTTCCAAATGCGGATTCTCAAGGGTTCTCTAGGGCAAATTGGATCCCTTACTGCTCCTCCCTTGGCAGGCATTTGAGTGGAGACTCCTTCTATTCTGCTAAATCAGTTGTTAGTACTCTAGTCTTCTCAAATCAACTGAAATCTTGTATGTCTTTTAAATTCTTTCCTTTTCATTCTTTGTTGCAGTTTATTCTTACATCATTAATTGAGGGTGAGAGATGGCTATTAAAGAGGTATATACAATAACTTTCTAGTTTCAGTCCTTTCATATTTAGTCAGAAATTTGGTACTTCTTTTTTTTAATACATACAAAATTTATTAAAAATAGATTGCAGGGACGCCTGGGTGGCTCAGTGGGATAAAGCCTCTGCCTTCGGCTCAGGTCATGATTCCAGGGTCCTGGGATCGAGCCCCGCATCGGGCTCTCTGTTCAGTGGGGAGCCTGCTTTCCCTTCTTCTCTCTCTGCCTGCCTCTCTGCCTAATTGTGATCTCTGTCTGTCAAATAAATTAATAAAATATTGAAAAATAAATAAAAATAAAAATAGATTGCAAATTAAATACAGTAGAAATGGCAATTTACAGCAGTTTTGATGTTTTTTTTTTACAGTGGCACACAGTTATGAAAAGCACATATTCACATTTGACCCAATCATCTTAGGATTGTCAAATCCATCTCTTTACAGGTTTTATAGCCACACATGCAAATATCCCTGTATGTAAATATTTATACATATTTGCATGTATTTATGTGTTTGTTGTTTTTCTATATATTGACAAAATAGTAGTTCATCTGCATCTTTTTTCGTTAAGGAAAGGGTGGATTTAGTCCCCATAGGCTGCCAGTGTTCTCAAGCTATCTGGAAGGAGCCTGCTTTTCCTAGAACCTCCAGAGCAGGCATGCACATCTTTCATAAACACTTACACCAGTTCTTAGATGTTTATCATAATCATAGGGTTCACCAAATACAATTAATACAGAGAAAATGATACAAAATATGGAATAACACATATTCCACAACACCTTTTTGTATGTTGATGTGTATGTAATTAAACACTCTTTTAAAAAGTATTTGTTTTTGTAATGGGTACTTTATCAACCCGTGTAAATTTTTTCCTCTGAAGTGTACTAAAAAAAAAAAAAAATCAGTCCTGTATCTTCAGATTTGCAAAATGTATAGACATCAGGGTCTGAGGATTTTGATTACGTCTAACCCCCTGGGGAGTAATAAATATTTTTGTGGTGTCAGGTGCTCTATCTCAGTGTGTATACCACAGAAGATCATTTCCAACCTTCTCAGTACACCTGTCATCTTGTATATTGCTGTAAATCATCCCCATTGAGCTGCTTCAAAATGTTTCACATATAACACCCTTAGGTATTCAATTAAGCACTGGGATTTTCAGAATGTTGTCGGAAGTGGTGGGGAAAGAGGTGGAAAATGGAGTTGGATATAACATGTCTCTTGCTGTCAGTCACGATTTCTTCTCAGATAGCCAGAATGCCTGTTATAGGTTTATAATGATGCATAGAGAAGATGATGAATAGAAAAGGGCATAAGCCTAGTAGTGTACATTTGGGGAAATGTGTTCTAGACATATAAAAATTAGGTTTGGTGGATTTTAATAGCTGAACACTAGATCACTAAAATAACTGAGAGTCATATTTTTAAAAATGCAATTTTTCTTCTTTATTTAGAAAAAAGATTGAAGATAAAGAAGAGTGTATGTGTTTATTCACAATAGCATAATGAAAGTAATTATATCATTCTTCACTTAAACATTTCCTAAATTTGAATGTAAT
Source organism: Taxidea taxus jeffersonii (assembly GCA_003697995.1). Classification (NCBI taxonomy): domain Eukaryota; kingdom Metazoa; phylum Chordata; class Mammalia; order Carnivora; family Mustelidae; genus Taxidea; species Taxidea taxus. The sequence goes on from ML101108.1 coordinate 32,508, forward strand.
GCTTTTAGGAATCCATTTGGAAAGTAGTGTTAGAATTATTTTTAAGCTTAGATGATTGTAACAACTGTGATAAAACGGTGTTTCTTTGGTAGTGTAAAACATTTCCAAACTTGTAATATTGTCCAAGTGCATATTGTGAAGTCTTGAGTCTAGACATCCATCATTTTACAGAATAAGCTATAAGGAAATCAACTAAACAATACTTAGGCATTTTTCTACTGTTCTATTTCTATGTGTATAGAGTGAGTAGAAATCTTTAAAAATTGCTGCCCTGAAATTTGCATAGCTCAACTTTCCATTTTTATGCTTCATCCCATCTCTGTAAGCATTCTTCTTTGCACATATCATAAATTGCTTAGAGTTTCTAAACTCATTATTTTATGTCTCCATTTTTTTTTCTTTCCTCTTTATCACTTGCATATGTACTTCTTGTTTTTAGAACAGTTTTCCCTTTTTTCCTGCCTAAAAGTTTCTCACACTTTAATAAGTGCTCAAGTGCCATTTTCTTTCAGAAACCTTTCTACATAAAAAGCCTTCTTTAACCCGATGTGTTTTTCTGTGGGTTCCTCTTTTTGGTTCTTCCACAGCATCCTGTGCTGAATGCTAGACCTAATGTCTTGTCTTATAGAATCAGTTCCTTTCTTGATTCTAACCCACTAGACCTGAAACTTATTTAGAGCATGGATTGTGTATTACCTTTATCCTTAATAAAAACAGATATTTATATAACAGTTAGGCAGTTTCCTCTAATGAGATATTTTATTCTGATGGAATTAGGTATTGACAAAAGAGGGATGTAGGAAGGAAACACATATGGAGGCCGGAACAATTAGTTAACTATGCAAATTTACTAAATTAGACTAAGTTAACTGTAATCTCATTGGAGACAACAGGCATGTGGGAAGTTAAGATACTCTGTGCATTGTAATTGTGAACTGAAGTAAGAAGCAAAACTCATATCTGAAGGGGATATCATTTTCCAAAAAGAAAATACTGCTAGCCTTTATATAATGAGTAGTAATGGGATAAAGTAGAGAAAGATAATTTTCTCACCCCCCTTTACTCCTTTTCCTATCTCTTGTTCTGTCTTTCTGAAGTAGTGAGTTTTGTGATGTTCTCTAAAGTTCCCAAGATTTGAAATATCTGGACGAAGTCTCTAGAAGTCAGTGTATCAGATTGTGCTTTAGATAACAGAGCGCGATTCCAAATAATACGGAACTCAGAACAGAGTCAGTGCACTGTCCCAGTGAAGAGCAGAAAGTAACTCCAGTTGGGATAACTAGTGGCTAACCCTTAGTTTATAAGGTGGTATAATGCAAAGGCCCTGGGCTTGGTGTTTGTTTATTGAGCCCTAGAAATATTCTGTCATTTGTCAGGGCTTGGATGAAACATTTGAGTTATTTCACTTACAAATATGGTGTTGAGCTTTTGAAATATTGTTCTGATCAGAAATTTTGTGACTGTGGGACAGAAGTATCATTGTACCTAATTGCTTTAAATCTTTGTTCTAGGTAGTTTTTATTTGAGCTGTAGCTGAAGTTTTTTAACATTAAGCAACTTTAATGTCTGTATACATATCATCATCTCTTCCTGAAAAGATAAAATATGAATAGATTTTTAATCTATTCTAAATATCTAAAATCTAAAAAAAATCAATAAATAATAAAAATAATAAAATTTAAAATAAATAAATTTAATAATTTATTGTTTTATTATTTCAGTATTTTATTTAATATATATGTAGTATTTAACTTAATGATTATTTATTATTTTAATAATAATTTAATAATAAATGAATAAAATGATAAAATTTAAAATAAATAATAAAATCTAAAAAAATAGATTTTGCCAAATACTATTTCAAAACCCCTAAAAGCCTAAATTGGTGTATGTGGCTTTCATTTAGTTGCAAGCAAGAATGTTAAAAACAACAACAATACTTTCCTAAGTGAATGTTTTGGTAACTTTTCAAGGATAGTAGAAGTATATGATTTCGTGTTCAATTATTATCTGTCTAAGAAAGTACTTTATTTTTCCTCTGATCACCCACAAATAATGCGACTTGACATTTAAAAGGCTGAAGAGTTACCAGGTTTTTAATAATCATTTGAAATAATGATGCTTTGTTCTATATGAAATTTACTTCCTTGATGTTCAGAATTTTAAATAATTTCCGTGCATTTATTGTTGGAAAGGTCATTCAAGTTTGAAGATTTTGCACTTTAAAATCTAAAGATGATCTTTAAATTTTCACTTTTTAGCATCCTTGCTGGTAAAATGAACTGTTATTGGAGTTAGACTATTACCACATGCAACTAGATAATGCTTTCCTGAATAATTCTTTCCTAAATAATTTTGGCTCTAGAAGAGCCACTTTGCATATTTATTTTTCCATTGAGAGAGTTTCTAATTTTATATTTGACTCCTTCCTTAACGTCTTCTTCCCTTAGGAATTCAAAGACCATGACGGCAACTTAAACATTGAAAATAATTGATATACCCGCTAAGCAGATTTGCTTAACAGTTTTCACTGTATTCCTGACATAGCAAAATGATTTTGGAATTAGGTTTAAATTCATTCCCTTATACCTATAGCAAAGTAAAACTGCACACTGCAAAGATACAATGGGAAGAATAAATAGTAACTTGAGGACATCAGGATTGATGCAAGAGATGAAACGCCAAATCCCTAGATAAACTTACTGGAGACTTTGCCTTTCTGAAACATAGCTGAAATTTGGAAATTTGGACTACCTGTAAAATCTCATGAGTTAGATGTTAGAACCCCTGGGAGGAACAGCAAAAAGAACAAAAAGAAAAAGGCAGGGGGAGGAAGGAGGGGACAAGTTTTCATTTTATATTAGGTATCAGCAAATTTAATGTTAAACTAAATCATGAATTCCTAAATTCAAACTGTCCTGTTTATTTCTTTGTACTTTCTCTTTCTGTTTTATGCTATTCTTGAGCCAACCGTTACTTAGCATAATGTACACAAAATGAATATCAGTACCCAGGAAGTCTTCTAATTATGAGTCATAAAGCCTGTATTATCTATAAGTTAGATGTTTTAGGGAGAGAAAGTAATGATTTTTGGTGTAAGCATGTTTCTGATGTGTTTACATTTTCAATATACCAGCATTTCCATAAAATACATTTAGGGCATAATAAATATAAAAAGCTTTAAAAATCACTACCATTTTGTTCTAACTTAGCTAAAGTTACTTTGAATAACACGAAGATTATCCAAATGTTTTGCCAACTCATCTACATTCTACTTATTTCATTTTCTGATGCTGGGGAATATTGACATCATCATTAAATGAATTCACCATGAAAGATGGTCACTTTCACAAAGGTTGAAATTTGGTGGGCTGAAACACATATGCATGAGTTTACCTCTCATCTCTGTTTTTACCACAATCTACAGTATTATAAAAGGACAAAGGAGTCTTATGTTTTATTCATTCACTACAAATTTCTTAATTTGCATTTTTTAATGTTTTCCAAGGTGAGGTCTAACAGAATCATGGCAGAACTGAGCATTGTAACTTTATTGTTCTTAGGGCACTCTTAAACGTCCCAAAGATGTATCTGTCACAAAGTACTGCTTATCACTCCAGGTTATTAGCACACATGCCCTTTTGCACTTGAAAAATCCATGCTTTATTCAGACACAGCCAAATGCCTTGTTATGATGCTATGAAGCTAAGGAGGGCAGTTCACTACCAGAGAGTAGATAATAAACACACTCGTCAGGAAGAGAGAAACATAGGCAAGTGGCTAATCCTGATTAACATTCTAAGTAATTACTCTGGTAAACATCAGTTTGTGGCAATATGGACATAAAATGAAGGTAGACAAAGCAGTGCCTGGGGCACACATATTCATATTTTTAAATAAGATGGAAGAATCTACTGTCAATGAAATATTTCAGGGAAAAGTTTTAAAAACAGATACCCTAATTGTTTTTTTCAGATATTCAAACCATATTGAAATGTCACATATCTTATATTTCAGTATAAACAACAATATCTAAGTAGAATTCTAATTCATGTGCATTCCTTGCTGAGAGAGAGAGAGAGAGAGACTGAGAGATTTAAGTTGATTCAGTGGGTCAGACAGAAGTGTTGGCAGCTGCAGTAAAGAAACTTTCCCCACAATGGATTGCCAGAGCTTCTCAGTTCGACCCGCAGTCACAGTGCCAAGAGCTGCCAGGAATGCCAAGTGTGTGCTGATTTTGTGATGTGGAGAAATACAGATCTGGGTGAGAATACTTAATTGTTTTGAACTACTATGTTTGGTTGGAATCTGAGCCAAAGTCTCCAGACATAAAAAGAAACAGTGGCAAAAATCCTCAGGCACAAACATACTTTGCATTTATTGCCTGAAAGTAAGCAGGGCATTTGAGTAAGCAACACTTAGAGTTGACTTGAGGCCTTTGTTTTCTAATTATGAAGGCTGAGGGAAGGTAGCAATATTTGTTTTTGTGTACCCTCGTGACTAAAGATAAGTTCTCAGTTGCCCTCAGACACTGGATGTTGATAGCTTGGATGTACTTGTTATAGCTTCCAATGAAGTTTTATTTCCTTATTATTTCTCCATCAAACTTAAGTTTAAAAATGTCTGTTATTTCCCTTGAGCTTATTAAAGAGGACTTGTTATTTCTTGAAAGGCTTTTGAGTTTTTTACTTAAAGATTAAGCTTATTAATTTTGTTTTGTTTTGTTTTTTTAATTTTACTTGAGTTAGGAAACAGTTTTAAAACCTCTTGTAAAATTCAATGCTTTTAGAAAAAGAATAGTTTAAAATATTCTTGTAGAAATCATTGAAGAATATACAGTATTTTAACTCATTTTTACTATAGAGCATTTTAAAACCTTGAACACAACTAACACTTTTTTTCCATAACTAACATTTTTGAAGTATATTTTCAATCATTGAAATTGATCTTCACTGTGTCAGTAATTTCAAGTTCATTATGTTGCTGTCAATTCATCCATAAAAATAATTTTCTTTAGTAAACACAGTTTAAATTTATTACATCTTGTTCTGTCATGTGAACATCAATTTATCAATATGCATTTACATAATAACTTTATGAATACATATATTAGAGAAGTTGATGAGTGCCTTCTGTTCTTCCCACCCCCAAAAAATGGGTTGGTAAAATTGAATTAATGATTGGAGGATGATGTTGAAAATTAGTATCTGATTAATCATGAATTGGATATGTGGAGTGTCTTGGAATGCTTTTTGTCATATGCTATACAAGTAACTGATTATAGGACCATTATCTATTTTAGGGACTTTATTAAAGATAGCTTATATGATTTTTTTTTTTACTGTTAGAATCACAGAATTTGTGAGCTTGTTTAATCCTGCTTGAATTACTATTTCGCTGAAGATTATTAATCACCAGCTGCCATCACTGAGTGGCAGGGTTCCAAGGCTGCACTGTGAGGACGCCTCTGTTCATCCTCTGTCCCAGGGTGACATCGTATAGAAGACTTTTTGGCTTGTTTGCAAAGGCATTTAATTGCCTTTAAATGATATATGTTATCACCAAGTTTAAAGTCAGAGGATGTTCAGGGAAAAAAAAAATCCTCAGATGTTTCATCTACAACTAAGTTACCCCGTAATGCTATTTGTTAAGAGTCACATGGATTTGGGGGGGGGGTACTAACTCCTTTGCTCACCCTCTTCCCATCGATCACCCAGTGATATATTTCACAGGGTCACAGAGGACAGTGTGGGAAGAGAAAGACTTTGACCTTTGAATCCTGTACATTACTCAGTTGTACATTCTAGGGGTTTTCGTATCTTCAGGCTTCAGCATACTGTGAAATGGTGACATGTCAAAGGTTGCATTATTGGATGATAATGCTGCTCTGAAAGTGTATAAGCTCAGCTTCCAGTGTCCCCTGCCAATACTGACAGATCCCACGATAGGTGCAAATTTGACTTCACACATCACAATTGAACACGCCGAGCCTGAATATTACCTGACTGTGCTGAAGTTTTCACTTCTTTTGCTGTCTGCTTTCCTATCACTTCTTGGGGTTTTTTGTGTATTATTTTTTCAGAGAGAAGGAAATTTGGAAAGGTTTGTAAACTCAAGTTCTAAAACTTTTAATAATTTCTCAGTCGTCAAACATAGGTTCTGAAAAATATTCTCCTCAACTTTTCAGTTCTCAAGAAAATTAAATCATATTTATTTGAATTTCCTGTATATGAAAAATATATAAATAGTGTCATTTTCAAAATCATGTTCTTTAGTATTATGTAAATATGAAACCATCACCTTTAGCTTTTGTCTCATATAATGTTTTTAAATAACTAGCTTTCAAAATGTTTGAATTCACTAACAGAGAAATAACAAACATCTAAAAGAAAATTTCCATGAAATGTTGGCTTTATTTTGTATTTGCTGCTTTTTTAGTAGACTTTAAATTGCATTTTCATCCAAGAATCATGTTGTCACCATGTTAACAAGGTTCAATCAGGTAAATAAAAGGCTTGATGAGAAGAAGTTTAGGAAATGTACAGAAAAGATGGTTTTTAACTCAAAACACAAGAATGTCTATTTTTAGTTTCAGTAAAACATAGTACTTGGTCTTTTACTCACTCAAAAATGTTTTTCTTTTTTTTCCAACATTTTAAAAATTAAGATCAAAAGAATCACTTGAACAACTTGTTGAGTGACTCATGTTAAGATGATTCTCATACACTAGATAAAAGCATGTGCTTAATATTCTCACCCATTTGTTTGTCCATGTCCCTGTATTTATAATGTTAATTTCCAAAGAGCTTGCTGATAAACAAAGAAAGAAAGAGTAGGCATTGGGGGATGGTGATGCACAATGTCCCTTTAGGATAAAGAAGATGTAATGTGTGCTTGCATGACTCTCTACCCTGGACAGACCCAACTATGGAAATGATATTTAAATCAGATCCATCACATACTTGCAAGAAACTGCTTTTTTTAAAAGTGTGCCAAAAATATTTTTCAACAAACTGTTGGGAGTTGTGACTATATTACCATGATTACAAGGGACTACAGAACTTGTTGAAATTTTTTTTCTGTAGATATGGGTTTAAGAGAATGTGAATTTCTATTACAAAGGGGATGAGTTCAGTAGGATCTTTTGAATCTGTGGGTTGGTGTCTATTTCCCATGTCTGAAAATACCTTTCATACCCTTCCTGTGTCAGATGGTTGCTCTTTTCTACTTCCAGTAGTTTAGATAAATGATTCTGACATACTCACTTGATCATACATCTGTTAACTTCTCTCTCATATTTTTTATCTCTTTGTCCTCTAGTATGCTATCTCACAACACAAATTCCCTGGTTATGTATAAACTGCTGTCCAACATATCCATTTAGTTATTTATTTCAAATACTCCATTTTTCATTTGTAGTAGTTCTGTTTGATTCTTCTTTCTATGTATCTTTAGTAATATTAACAAACATTCCTTTTCCTTCTTAAAATATAAATATATGTTTTCTACTTTATTTCTTATAATCTTAATCTCTGAAATTTTCACATTATTGTCTTTGTTTCAGCTGACTTTCCCTCATGGTACCTTAGTTCCATATGTTTTTCATGTCTTTCTCTCTCTTTTTTTAAATGTTAGCTGCTCATTTTTCTTGAGCTCTTACTTATGAAAAGTCCTTGACACCTGAGATACAGATGTGGTAAAACTTTGCTTTGCTCTTGTTAGAGATCTGAAAGCTCTAATGAAAATTGACCTCTTTAAATTAAAATCTTATCTTGATATATTTTTTTCTGGAACTAACTCAGAGAATGAAGAACCAACTCTGATATACCCCTATGAGTTCTGGCAAGTGAGTTTGAATTCCCAGGAAAGGTTTTTCTTTTTCTGCTTTGAACCAATTTTAGATAGGGAACGATACTAAATGTATTTTTAGCTCATCTGTACACTGAGGCTGCAAACTTTTGTTGTCCCAGTATTGAGGGTTCACAAGAAGCAATCCTCAAGTTCACCAGCCTAAAAAATATCTTCAAGGTAAATGCCAACTTCATGATTTCATGTACTTCTATGACCTTCACCTTCATTCCTTGGCCTTAGTGTTGCTTGCTTTCTTGCCAGCTCATGAACATACTTTGAGAAATGTTTTATCTACTATTTAATATATACTTTCTTTTTTGAGAGTGAGAGAGAGAGAGAATGAGGGAGGGGCAGAGAGAGAGAGATAGAGAATCTTAAATAAGCTCCATGCCCAGCACAGAGCCTGATGAGGGGCTCAGTCTCATGACCCTGAATAGTGACCTAAGCCAGAATCAGGAGTCAGACACTTAACTGGCTGAGCCACCCAGGCACCCTTAATATATACTTTTTAAGTAAGACAATCAGGCTGGACATCTGATCCACCATATTTCAATAAATGAAAATCCAAGTGGATTGCTTTGTTGACTAAGGAAAAAGATGAAGTAGAAGGATCAAGGACATTGAACTCCCATAGACATTAAAACCTTGATCATTTAACTTATTTGCTGCTTCTTTGGAGGGAAATCAGCCTTGACAGCTGGCCGGTAGCTGACACACCAGCTTTTATTCTAACATTAGTAGAAGGAATTGTTTAATGATGCTAGTTCAGATTACTTTCCTTCCTAGTATATGGGGCAATTGTTTCCAAGTTTACAAAGAGTCCATGTTCTCAAAAAAAGGCAAGATTTGGTAATATCATCATACTAATTTCAGCTAAGGTAACATGGGGGATAGAAGTTGATAGGAACATGTAAAAACAAATTGGAAATTAGAAAATTCACAGTAGACATTGTTGTTCACTTGAAAGTAAGTTTCAGAGGTCTTATATAAAAAAACTCATTTTTAAAATATTATCTCTTTACATGTGTATAGCTAACATAATATTTTATTTTAATGCTTAGTATCCTACCATTTTAAGATTTGTTGCAACTTGACTGATTTCATATTTTTTTTCAATTTGTTGAGGATTTTAGAATAGATAGATGATTTGTTTAAAATAAATCTTTAAAACATAAAGCCAGTGACACTTTGCTGTCATTGTTGTATTTTAGCATTTACATATTGACTTAGTGTAGAAAAGTCAGAGAACAACTTTGGAAACCAGGGAAGCCTGGATTTTGACTGTTTACTGCACACTTGCCATGTGATTTCGGGCTTACTGTACCATCAGCATCTCAGGTCAACGACTGGCAATTTTTTAAGCAATTTTATATGATTTAAAAGTAGAGTCTATTTTCATTTTCATTCCTAACCAAAATAGCATGTCTTCAATATGGACTAGAGCTGCTATTACTTTTCAAAGAACATACTTAAGATTTTTTCTTAATATAAAAAATCGAGATTAATAGAATTGATTAATTATTTCTGTGTTCTTGCTGAAAATATTTTTGCATAGGGTACAGAAATAGTGCCACAGAAATGCTATGAACTTGAAAATCAGAAAGATATAACTTCAAGTTCTCTTCTGCTACTTGTAGACTGATATTTGGAATGATCAATTTAATATCCATAAACCTCTGTTTCTTCCTATGCAACATGGAAATAATCACATAGAGTTCTGATAACGACTAACACATTAATATTGTATAAAACAAAATTGTTTTTGTAAAACACATGGAACAGTGTGATAATAGTTTTTATGATATAAATTATATTTATCTGGATTTAGCAATTAGCAAACATTAAAACACATGTGCATATGTGTGTGTGTGTAAAATTGACATGTTTCTGGATCTTGTGGTATCTAACACAAACACTTTTAATGCTAAACCAACATATAAGACACACTTGGGCACAGTTGTTTTTATAAAATAGCTGCCAATGAAATATGAAATATAACTATGCATTTAAGTGCACTGATTAAGTTTAACCTTCAAGTAATATTAGCTACTTCTAGTATGTTTTCTTTTTAATAGTGTTACCCATAGAGTACTATCAGAATACTGCCGTGTGCTCTGTTTAAAAAACAATGGAATTACCACACACACACACACACACACACACACACACACAGAAGTAAGGAAGAAAGCAAGCAAGCAAAAGAAAGAGATGTGGCATATAATATATTACATTGGGAATGGGCACATTGATTATATAAAAGAAGGTAGTACCAGCATTGAGGATAACTTGCAGAGGTGTTTGATATTATATAATGTTGACTTCATTGAAGAGAGATTTGATTTTCTATAAATTTTCTAGCCATGATCTACATAAATGCATGGATAGACATAAAAATAAATATCATAATTCTACTACAGCCTCATTCTAATAGAAATATTACACAGAAATATGTGTATTTTATTTATATCCAAATGCATCTGTATATACACACACATACCTATTCATATTACTTTTCTTAAGAGATATCAATCTGCTTCCCTAAGGTAATAATAAATTGAGTTCCACTAAAATAAACAATATGGAATATTTGGAACAAAACCTCAAAGCTCTTCAAGAAATTGTTTCTGGATTATGAAGCAAACAGGCATTGTGAAACAGAAGCTTTCATTTTTATTCTGCTCTTATATTGCCAGCTTTTGGTGTTATGGCTATTAACTTTTATAGATGTCATACATTTTTATGGTAATAGTTCAGCTTTCTGTTTGGTGAAGAACTAGACTCCTGTTTCTTGAACAATGCATGAACAAATTGCCACATGCCTTCAAAATCTTTATAAGATTTTTTTCTGTTTAACAATTTATGATTGAATTTTTAAATCAAACAATTTATGATTGATTTTTAGAAATTGGCACTAGATCAATTAAATTGGCACTAGAAAAAAATGACATGTTCATAGTCTTTGAAGGTCATCTTCAAGGTGGTTCAATACCCTTTCTATCCAGTAGAGTACCATTTCAAATAACTTCGCTCAAATTTGGCAGAGGCAAATGAATGATTCTGTAGTCATATAAGATAAATATTCCATCATATTTTATGATTTTTATGAGATTTTAAGATGTTAATGATTAATGTACAATCCATATGTTACATAATTCTTTTACTTTATCCCTTTTGCTATCTTCATTATATAATAACTTTAATCCAAATTTTTTTTTTAAGATTTTACTTATTTATTTGACAGACAGAGATCATAAGTAGGCAGAGAGGCAGGCAGAGAGAGAAGGGGGGGATGCAGGTTCCCTGCTGAGCAGAGAGCCCTATGTGGGGCTTGATCCCAGAACCCTGAGATCATGACCCAAGCCGAAGGCAGAGGCTTAACGCACTGAGCCACCCAGGTGCCCCTCATCCAAGTTTTTGATGGCTTTTTTACTCTTCATTTTGTTAAGAAATTAAAAAAAATATATGTATATATATTTTTAAGATTTTATTTATTTATTTGACAGAGAGAGATCACAAGTAGGCAGAGAGAAAGGAGGAAACAGCCCCAATGCGGGGCTCGATCCCAGGACCCAGGCAGAGGCTTTAACCCGCTGAGCCACCCAGGTGCCCCCAAAAATATATTTTTATAAATATGTGTGTAGATATCTGAATGATAGTTTCTATTAAAATATAATTAACAATTATTATGAAAGTATCATAATAAATAATTTCTTGATGTAATCAATCCTTTAGTTAACACTTAAACTTCTAATCTTCCCATAAGTCCTGTATTTTATATATATAAATATTTTTATATTCATTTTAAGCATTTGTGTGAACAAGAATTTATATAAAATCCCCATATCATGATTTGTTGACATGTCTCCTAAACTTCTTTTAGTCTCTAAATTTTAAAGCTCTTTTTTTTTTCCCTTTTGATGTATTTATTTGATGTATAGATCTGTATCCCCAAGTAGGTAATATCAAGATCAGGATACACAATATATCTAGTACTCAAGAAAGTTTCTTCTTGCTCCTCCCAGTCTAGTTCCTTACTCCCGAATCTCTCATACAGAGGTAACCACTACTCTTATTTTTTTTTTAATCATCACAGATTAGTTTTGTCTATTCTTGAGCTTAATATGTTTTCTTTTGCATCTGGCTGCTTTATTCCATCATTTTTTTTGAGATTTATCCATGTTGCTAAGTGTATCAATAGTATGTTTATTTTTTTTTCTTGCCAAGTGGTATTTCCTATGAATAGATCACAGGAATTTTTTTTTTTTTTAGGATGTTTATCTTCTGTTGGCAGACATTTTTGCAATTTATAGTTTGGGACAATTAAGAATAAATTTGCCATGAACATCTTTGAAGAAGTCTTCTTGTGGAAAGATGCATTCATATTTCTTGGAGTGCTTTAGGGTAGAGGTAGAACTTCTGGATCAGAGGGTGGAGTTTGCAGAAGACTTTTGCATAGTGTTTGTACTCTTCTAACTCCCACCAGTTTTACATGAGAGTTCCAGTTATTCCACCTCCTTGCTATAGCTTATTATGGTCAGTCTTTTTTTTTTTTTAAGACTTTTTTTATTTATTTGACCGCGAGAAAGAGAGATCACAAGTAAGCAGAAAGACAGGCAGAGAGAGGGGGGAAAGCAGGCTCCCCACTGACCAGAGAGCCCCATGCAGGGCTCGATTCCAGTATCCTGAAATCATGACCTGAGCCGAAGGCAGAGGCTTAACTCACTGAGCCACCCATGGTCAGTTTTTTGAATAACAATATTTGGATGGGTATGGTATGACATTGAAGTTTTAATTTGCAACTCAACTATAGCTTATACTGAACCCTTTTAATATTCTTAATGGCCATTCAGATGTCTTCTATTAATGAAATGCTTCTTTAACCTAATGTTTTAAAAATTGAGTTTATTTTTTTTTCTTTTATTGATTTGTAGGTATTTCCAAGAATATGTTCTGGATGTGCTTCCTTCATCAGTTGTAATGTAGAATAACTCACATTTTTACATGTCTTCACTGAGCAGTAGTTTTTAATTTTTATAAACTTTACCTTAATCTTTTTTTTAAAGATCTATTTTTTTATTTGAGAGAAAGAGAGAGAGAACACATATGCATGAGAATGAGTGGGGGGACTGAGAGAGAGAGAGAGAGAGAATCTTATGCAGACTCTACACTCAGCACTGAGCTCGATATGGGGCTCGATCTCATGACCGTGAGGTCATGATCTGAGCCAAAATCAAGAGTTAGGTGCTTAACCAACTGAGCCACTCAGGTGTCTCCAGTCCTTTTTCTTTTATAATGATTACCTTTTGTGTCTAGTACATATTTGCCTATTCTGGCATCATGAATATATTTACCTATGTTTTCTTCTTGAAGTATTGTAGTTTTAACTTTTATAACCTTAGCCCTTAAATTTAAATAGTTAACCCATTGTATCAGAGCTCTGCAGAGAAACAGTCAATAGGAGATACATAGGTAGATGAGAGATAGCAACAGGGTATATATAAAATAAATATAAATAAGATATATATAAAAAATCACATGTATATGAAGAGATCTATGGTAAGGAACTGGCTTATATAATTACGGAGACTGAGAAGTTGCAGGCAGGATCAGCCATCCACAAGCTGGAGACCCAGGAGAACTGGTGGATGTAATTTCTAGCTAAAGACAAAGGCATGAGAACTGGAGAATCCATGGTTTAAGTCCAGTCTTAAAACTGATACTGGATGTTGCAGCTCAAACAGGCAGAGGACGCATATTTTTTTCTTTCTCCACCTTTTTGTTCTATTCAGGCTTTCAAGGAATTGAATGATGTTGCCCACATTGGTGAAGGCAATCTGCTTTACTTAGTCTACAAATTCAAATATTAATCTCATCCAGAAACACCTTCACAGCCACACCTAGAAATTTAACCAACTGTCTGGAACCTTGTGACCTAGCCAAGTTGACACATAACAGTAAGCTTCACATTCCTCTTGAATTAATTTTTATGTATGGCAACATGGCTATCCAAATACAAATAAGAATGTCAAGTAGATTGCTAAAGTACAAAAAAAAATTTTGACATCTGTACAACATCTGTATGGGCAATGGTATCCCTGAGGGAATTTTAAAATTTAATCTATTTTTCTGAAATAACTTTTGCATCATATTGACATTTTTATTTTATCATCTTTTTGTTTTGTTTTGTTTTGAATTTGTAGTAATACAATGGCCAAAAAAGTGTAAAAAATAATCTTTTAATTTTATTTTTTTCCAAGATTTTATCAAAGGTCAACTTTTTTACTTAGATTTATACATTTAAAAAGTGTCCATTGTTCATATAATTTTGATATTAGTAGTCATAACTCCATTTTCTAAAATGAAGGAAATTTGCTATAATTGATAAAAGTGGGTTTGAGAGACAGTATTGCATGGTGTTTAGAAGGAAGGACACAGAGACATTTCTTACTGGTATCATCTTAAATAGGTTACTTTAGCTTCTGTGTACACTTTGCTTATCTGTAAGATAGACTCATGATAGTATCTCTTCATATCATTGCTGTGAGGGTTAAATTACTGCTAACATTTACAAAGAGCTTAGAATGGAGTCTGGCACATAGTAAGCATTATATAATTGTAAAGTATTTTTTGAATGGGGTTCTAAGGTGATTTTATTTATTTAACAAAAAGAACCCAAAAAACAAAAAGCAAAACTAAAGAGGAATACACAAAGAATACCAAGCTAACAAGATACTACAGTAAAATCTTATCAAAGTATAAGACAGCAAATTGCTGCAAAATCATCATGGCTTGGTGAATTATGGTTTGGTTTGGTTTTGTTATGTGAAACTAAAGCAAACTATAAAACCACCACTTTTAAGAGAAGCATTTGTAGAGCTGCAGCCCCATAATCACTTTCCATAATTAGAGTAAAATGACATGAAAGATGGAATGCATATTTTTTGCAGAACTGTTTCCTTTCCAGTTTCCTATTCTGTTTCCTATTCCAGAGAATATCAATAACCTGAGAGCATTATAGGAATATGTTATGAAATTTTCCTCATGGATTGAACTTTAAGAGAAAAATACATTAAAAAGAAAAATAAAAAGAAATGTATTTTCTTAAAGATAGGGTAAGTTTATGATGGTGCAAAAATATGGAAATTTAATTTACAAATTAATATGTACCTCTGCACCCAGTTGTACTTTGAAGCTAATAATTTGAAATATTTTTTCTTCTATAAATGGAAATTAAATTAGTCAAATTCAACAGGCTGTCTTCATTTCACTTATTTGAGAATTCTTTTGTCTCGTTTGTCTGTATCTGTTCAAAATATTCTGTTTATTTTCTTGTACAATCTTGTGAAGTAGGTTAAAAATGGAATGTTCTCTCTCTTGTAAAATAAGCGAGATATTGCTTTTGATTTTGTAACTTGTTGAAAATAATTTCATAAAATGAATTTTCTACCCTTGCTAGAGATTTTTATCACCTGATTTTTTGCCAAAATATTCAATCTTTACCTGTATGACTTGACATTTATCAAAACTTTCTCATTAAAATAGTGTGACTTATTATATCTTGATTTAATAATACTAAGTATTATTAAACAAAAGTGGAAACGATATCTAGTTTAGTACCTTCATCTTAACAAAAGAGCTGTAAGTCATTGTTGATTTGATTTAATTTGATTCAGAATGTTTAAAGAAATGAAATACCGGGTTATTGAACTCCATACAAATGCATGACTAAAGATCATAAATACTCAAATCTTTAAGCAATATGATCATCATTGCTTTAATTACATTATTGATCTCAATATCTTCAGTAAAAATTTGTACATATACATATTTCTTGGAACATTTTATTACCTTCCATTATTTCACAAATGAACAAATGGGGCACATATTTGTAGCAGTTTAATTTAATAATAAAATATTTATCAAGTACTTTCCATGTGTCAAGCACTGCTATATATGTTGGCAGTTGGGAAAAAAAACACAATAGAACGCAGTTTCTCTCATTATAGGATCACAGTCTATCAGAGTAGAAAATAAGGCAATAATAAAAATGCAATTGATAAGGCTGTATGTAAAATGTTATGGGTAAGCAGAGCAATTGATACAGAGTAAATAATAAACTACCTAGGAGAGCAGGGACATTTCTAGAGAGATGTCACAAAAATATATGGCACTCGTTGTAGGGTTATTTAGAATTAACACTTACGTTTCCATTTGATTTTTATGCTTGATTCATTGACTTTATCAGCTATGTATTTTTCCTTAATAAGGAATGATGATACATGAGTACAGAGATGAAAATCAAGAGTTAAAAATTTTAAAAATAAAATAGATGGATATATAGTTATAATATAAAATACATGTTATCAGAACATAAATAAAAGAAATGTATTTCTTACATTGTTTTTATAGATAAACATTATTTATGTGTAGAATTGGGTGTTATGGAATAAATGGAATTATTGTGATAGACATTGGACTACAACTGAACAATTTCAATTAACTTTTGATTTATTTCATAAGCTTCTATGAAGTTATTAGTACCAAAGTAGAGGCGATATATAAACAAAGGGAATGAATGGAATAGACAGAGAAGAGCTATATATGATTTTTTCTTAAAAGTTTAAGTTTAGAAATCATATTATGTTTCTTGGTCGAATCAGTGCTCTGTCAGTTATAGTGAACAGATATCCTGTTTTTTTCCTATGTTACATAATTTTGTCACTGAGATAGAAGAGGATTTGGGTGAAATAGTCTCAGTGCTTTACCTTGGAGAAATATATCACAAAGAGCAGTTAATTTTCAAAGTCTTTGCTCTTATATTTTACTTTCCTTTCAGTCTCAGGTCTTATTATCTGTCTCATTTTCATGTATGTGATTTTGCAAAGGTATCCTTTGGTATCACTAACCAAATACCTTGTTAGATCAACAGAGGGCCAGCCAGGGATAGAAACAGTTTATTTAATTTTCAGCAGTTGTTTTACTACACAGTATGTCTGTAGTGCTTTATTAAAAGAACAACAGTGGCATTTGGTATGTGTGAAGAAGAACAAATTTACTAAAGGATGATTTCTGTTCCCCCCACAGATTCTATGGTGCAGCCTGGTGATTTTCTGTCTTTTCAAACTGTTCACTGATCTGGCAAAGAAAATTGCCTCAACATGAATAAATAAGTATTAGTTCATTAGCTGTGCTTAATTAACACAAATAAAACTGATGAACCCAATGTTGAGTGTGCTATTGCAAGCTTTTTATTTTATAAGCACCCCTTAGCATTTGTGATTTATTAAATAATTTATTCAGAAAACATGAACTGAATACTACATGTTGGTCTGAGACTTTGCTGAGTGCTGCAGATACAAAAATGTCTTACAGTAGTACACTATCAGTAAAATAGATGGCCAAACAAATAATTATAGTATTATGTGATGTACATAATAAATACATTGACAAAGTTATGGGAAATTGCAAACTAGATAGATTGATTTGGCTGGAACAGAGAGACCTATGGGGAGTAATACACAGTGAATTTGAAGAGACCATAGAAATGGCAGAAATTAGAAGAATGTAGATTTAATGTCATGATTCTTTTTAAGATTTTATTTATTTATTTAACAGAAAGAGCATGAGTGCACAAGAGGGGAGGAGGGGCAGGGGGAGAGGAAAGAGGAGCAGAGGGTAAGGTAAAAGCAGACTCTTTGGTGAACAGGGAGCCAGATGTGACACGGAGCTCAATCCCAGGACCCTGAGATGACCTGAGCCGTAGGCAGATGCTTAACCAACTGAGCCACCCAGGCGTCCCTAATGTCATGATTTAATGCTACATATAATGGATATGAATTGAAGGAGTATGAAGGGAGATTCCTTTATGTTTCATGTCCGTAGTTTGAGTCTGTCAGGTTGTTTTAGTGGCTATCCTATACTTCAGTTATAGTTCTATAATGTGCTAGATAAATGACCTCAAGAGAGTGGAGTACTGAATGTTGTCAAGGATCAGGGTTTGGCCAGGAGAATGAAATGATACTGCAGTTATAGTTGATGATTTCATTGATCTATGTAAGGTAGCGTATTTTTGTTTGTTTGTTTGTTTTAGGGTTTTTTCAATAAGTTGTGCAGAAAGATACTGAATATTTTCAACTAGGAGTTTTCGCTTGTAGCCTCCACATAGAAACTGCTCCATGTGACAAAGTCTTCCCTGGACTTAAATTACATCAGATGATAATAACAAATACACATCAATGGAATTTTAGTTGCATTTTAACTATTTTGGTACTGGACATAGTGGCAATATTGATTTGTAAGCAGCAGTGTGGTAGGGTATCTGTGTTTGGAAGAATAAAAAAATGGCGACTTCCTTGAGGACCTTAGGGAATTATTTGGCAACTTCTACTTTAGAGAGAGAGTCACTGTGGAGATAACAACTGCTTATCTGGTATATTTCCTTTCTCACAATTCCAGTTACAGCTAAGGTAAAAAGTCAACAATTACTGCAGTTATTGAGGCATAAAATTATTGGTATCATGGAACCAAAGTTTCAGGGGTCCCAGGGAAGGAGATGACAAGAAAAGCACAAGTGAGAGTAAAAGTGTTGAGAGAATGAGGTATTGAGATGGGAGTCTAGAAGAAAACATACATGTAGTTGTCACCGCAAGAAGGTGGAGACACGTAGCAGGAAGCAGAGACATGGAGATCTGACCTCAAAGCTGTGGAGTACCCATCTATTTCTGGACTTAAGACTATAAATAACCCCAAAACACAACCACCCTTCCAAGATAATCATATTTGTTGCCAAAATGTAAATACAATAATAACAACATAACTACGAGGTCTCTATACCTCAAAATCAAAAGTACAATTTTTCACTTAAGCATATTTTTTCATCAAAATGAAGAAATTTTAGATACATATGCACCTATTTTTATCCTAAGAAACTGTAAGTGATTCTATCACAAAGTATGCTAGACTTCTGAACCACTGGTATCCATATTTGTTCTTTGTCTGGTTGTACTCCATTTACTTGGGCATGTTCACTTTAGCCCCATGAAAATATGGTATCCTTCATTATTATATTAGTGTATATTCTACTTTTCTATCAACTATATTGGATTAAACTGAAAATTGAACTTAAACTTCCATTCATCTTAATGAGTTCGTAGTCCAAATGCTATACTTTCTATATGCACAATAGCTCTCAAGCAATATGAAGTTAGCAGATTTGAATGGAAAGTGACATTGTCACTTTTTTGGACAGGTCCCTCTGGGCCCATGCCCAAGCACAAAGTTGCCCTTTTTGATATATTTGTGATATTTGTGCAATATATTCCCACTCATTCTTTGGGTAATAGGGTGGTTAATATCTCTTAGCTTTGATGAGCTATGTCACAAAGAGATCCTTGAGAACTCTTTTTTTAAAGGAATAATAGCAATATATTCCAGATACTGAAACAGGATGCCTGACATTCTTGAAGATAGAATGACTAAGAAAGGCGATATGGTTTGTGTTAGTGCTGGACCTTTATTTCAAAAGGTACATTCTATTTGTCTTAGGCAGCTCGGAGTGCTGTAACAAAGTGCTATAGATTGGGTGGTTTAAACAACAGATGTTCATTCCCCACAATACATGAGGTTGGGAAATCTAAGTTGTCAGCAGATTTGGTTCTTGGTGAAAACTTATTTGCTTTCAGTCCCCTTCCTTCTTACACCTTTACATGGTAGCGAGGAAGCTGTTTTGTCTCTTCCCGTACTTATGAGAGCACTAATCCCATCATGAGGACTCTACCCTCATGACCTCATCTAAATCTCATTATCTCCCCAAAGTCCACCTCCTAGTACCATCATATTGGCATTTAGGGCTTCAATGTTTGAATTTTGGGGAGACACAAACGTTCAGTCCATAACACTGTTCACACACTCAAGATACGTATACACATGAATGGCATTATTAAAATTTGAAGAAGTAGAGCATCAGTTTGAGTTAGTTTATAGCTAAGAGTCTATTATTAGAGTTCAGATATGAGATGACAAATGTTATGTATCTTCTTGATGAAGAACTGGAGAAACTATATGGAGGAAAGATCATCACAGTTTAGTGTAGTTTGTAGGATGCATCATCTTGTATTCATACATGACATTATAACATAATCTTCCTTCATGGGCGCCTGGGTGGCTCAGTTGGTTGAGTGACTGCCTTCAGATCAGGTCATGATCCTGGAGACCCTGGATCCAGTCCCGCATTGGGCTTCCTCCTCAGGTGGGGATTAGTTCTTCCTCTGACCTTCCCCCTCTCATGCTTGCTCTCTCTCATTCTCTCTCTCTCTCTCAAATAAACAAATAAAATCTTAAAAAAAAAAAAAAAGTCCTCCTTCATTAACCCTTATCCAAACACTTCAGTAAGTGATTGACTGTTAAATGAAAGCCTGACAGATATCTTTAAAGTTTATCGGTGTCTTTTGCTGACCCAAAGGGACTTTCTGGAATTCTCAGCTTGAATTTAAAGCACATTCCACAGTTTATTTATATTTCAGGACAAAAAATCATTTTAGGAGGAAAAGGGAAGGTTCTTTATACTGT